>JBAMJV010005704.1:0-76372 GCA_037951105.1 Echinarachnius parma
TACTAGTTATATCTCGGAGTTATATAGGTATGACTATAGTCATACGATATAGGACCCTATAACTACGTAGACGGCCAGTCCTCCTCCTTGTGTGGTACACGTCTATGTCAGCCTGCTGTGTTTGAGTTTGAGTCCATCAAGTTCATGAACATCCAACTAACACAAATTCGTTCGTACAGTAAAGCAGGTACTGCGTTGAACTCCCAGAAAGTGCGCCCATACGTCAGAAAGGTCACATCAATCCAAAATCACTTTCTAATCTGGTAAACAAATTTATGTAGGTCATAACTCATAAAACACGCGCTTTGCCTTTAGTTTTATACTTTCACAAGTTCAACGATGATATATTACCAAAACATAAATGTATACGCTTTGTAAAAATGACTTTTAAATTAAAGGTGTGTGTCTTTTTTCCTCTTTTTTGTGTGCAGAAGGTAATAATATCATGTGGAAAAAAGTTGTTTGCCTCTGTGTAGGAAAACGTTGAGTCGGAAGGTATAGCGGTGGAACGAACATCCGATAGGTAATTCACACGTCTGCTTGGTATATAATTATGCTCCAAAATCACATGGACATCGTGACTGTTACCGTATGTGCATGCATGCGACTTGCCAAAGTGCCAAGGCAGCGATCTTCTGCTGCTGATGAGGGATACAGTAATCCGAAATCCAGTCACAAGTTGGGATAGGGGGCAGGGTATGTGTATAGAGGAAGAGCGTGAGAGAAAGTGAGTGATTGGGGGTGGGGAGGGGGGGGGGGGGGGGGGAGAAAGAGCCGGGGTCATGGACATGGGGTCCTTATGTTAACCATATGCAGGATTTGTTGTCATCAGGGAAGGGAGGTTCATCCTCATAGATCGGGCTCATCTCATGCACCTGAACACAAGAATTCCTGCACAAATTGACGCTCATGATCACCGGGGTGCTGTGCCATCGTGGGAGTGGGACCGGTAGATTTAATGTAAATAGCATGGATGTTATTACAGGGGAACTCCCTAATATAAGATTACATGTAGACATTGACGTAGCTATGCCTATGGGGACACGTGGGGCCACGGCATGTGATGTGCCCCGAATAATTTGAAGAAAAATCAAAAAACAAATTTAGGATAAAACAACGTCACTGTCCTTATTGAAGATGCACGGTTGAGCAAAAAGCATGTAAACATGTAAAACAGGAAATATATTAATGTTATTGACTTCATAAAGTTATAACGAAATTATACAACATTACAATTTGTATTTAATGTTTCATTAATATCCAGTCAAAAAAGAAGAACATGAGGGACGACAGCTCGTAAAATCGTATTTATGTATATGTAGGCGTATTCTGAGTAAAGGAAATATAACATGAAAGCAAAACCTTTTCCGCGGCGAGAAAACAAATGAAAGATAAAATACAAATATGACACGCTCATAAAATGCCCTTCAGACTATACACCAGTGGCGTAGCTACGGGGGGGCACGGAGGGGGGGGGCACGTGCCCCCCCCCCCCCCATAATTTCGAAAAAACAATAGAAAACATAAGGGGGACATTTTTTTGAAAAAACAAAGAAATACATAAGGTGTGCCCCCCCCCCCAATAATTTTTGTGCCCCCCCAATCAGTCCGACCACGCTACGCCACTGCTATACACCGTTCATTGAACCTTACGCAACAACTTCAGCTTTCAGCCTGAGTCAGAGGAGTTCATTCTTTTCTATACAGCTGACACAGTATGTTCATCTGACAGTGACTTTATAGCTAAGGGCAGCATAAGATTTTTCACAAAATAATATACTACCAATATCATTGTAAGATTCTTTTGAATACATGTGCATGTGATAGTTTCAACTATACTGCCCCATTGATTATGAAACTACTCGAAAAGGGTTTCCGGAGTGCTTTTAATTAAATCATAAATATCCCCATTATTAGGGAGACATTTGAAACAAATTTCATTCTTCTGTTACAAAAACAAACAATCCAAACCAAACAACAATTTGGTATAAGATAATTATTTAGAAGTTCCAAGTGCATGATTTTATTGAATTTAGTTAATGGACCGTTTTTAATAGTTTGTGTTCAATTATATAGGGGCACACGCCCATCCCCCACCCCCCACCCCCTCTTCCCGTAGCTACACCACTATTGAATCATTGCCCCCAATGCACTCTTATCCCCTACCACCCAACCCCCACCCCCCGTCGTCACTTGATTACGAGTCATCTAAAAATATCGCGTTTGTATCACCTGTTGAATTGTGATTAAGCGAATTTAAATGGGACTAAAGTGAAATTATAGTCATATCATTCCACACGTGAGCAAGTAATTCGAAAGTTGTATCGATGGAGGATCGTTGTGTATACGCAGTTTTTTACCAAATTTCACCAAGTTCCTATCAACGACCCACACCCCGGCCACCCCATAGAGGTTTCCCCAGAGGTCTGAAAACCATTTGCCCGAATTACATCCTTCCTATAACTGTTATTCGGGGCTGCCCCTAAATGGGCTCATTTAGCCCGAAATATCTAAAAACTGTTGGAGCCAAAAGAATAGTACATCATAAATATTTGCAAAAGTCAGTGACCATGTTGACTAATGTTGGATACAATAGTAAAGTTTGTTTGTTTGCCCCCCCCCCCCCCCCCCCCTCCATAATATCGCCGCAGACAAAGAAAATAGTATGGTAAGGACCCTCTTTGTCTAGCCTATAGCATTATGACTTGCACTGCTTGGCCTAATTGGCAGGTTCATCATGTTCATTGGTTCTTTGTCCTATACGTATATATATATATATATATACCCCACTTAACAACTCCCTAAATTAGTAAAGAAATTTAAATATTATATTGCTAAAAAGAAGAGTAAACTCAATATACAGTTCATTATATGGAGATTTGATTAATAATATTTTTACTTCTGCCTTCCCCATTTGGATTAATATAGTTCTGTTGCTTTTATTGATTTTGTTAATTGCATTTATTTTATGGGTTGCATTCTCCCTTGATGTCAATTAGTGTTGTTTGCTGATTTGTTTGTTGTTTACTTCAATAAAGAATGAATGGAAAATTGACAGACTGTTTATCAATCCGATGGATACGTCATCGATGTGTTCTCAATTTGTTCTTTGTTATCTTTTTTTTGTGTCTTATTCGACGAGTGACATCATCTTGAGGTGGCGGAAAATACGTCATGCGGACATGGGGGATTAGTCTGCATACGCATTCGTCATCTTGTCCTTATAATAAGTTATAATCTCGACGGTCCGAAATAGAGTCGAAAGGCGCTAAGTCATATTTCGTACTGAATCGAGATATTCATGTTTAAATATTGGGAGCCTTGTCGAAACCAAATTTAGCTCTCTTTTAAAGGTATGGTGAAATCCCGGCTTTGATTCAGGTTTATAGCTTTAAATATGTGCCTATATTGATGTACCACACTCTTTTTTTCAAAGAAATCCTTAAGTTGGGCAAGAATGATACATTTCATGCAACCTTTTTTGCTTGTTTTCGCATCGGCGTTCCATGCTGCTAAAAAAAGTTATTTATATTATAGCGGAGCGGGAATGTGCGCACGTGCAACCAAGATCATGACATCACAAGCAGACCGCAACACGGAGGAACGTGCATGGTTTACATGCAGAGCCTATGACTTGCTAGTAAAACTTGCTTGTAAATTGAGGCTTAACTGAAAATTCCTAAGAAATGAATTATAGCAGCTTGCAGCAACACATCTGAGTGTAGATCGTCCATGATATAAACTTTAACAAATGTTTGCAAATATTGGAAAAAATCGAAATAATATCTCTCTGTCAACGTGAGTATTGCACTCAGCGTGTACGTCTATGACCGAGCTATACTGCGATTGCCTGCATGTGACGTCACAAAGATGACGTAATTTTTCTTCGCCCGGACTCAATTTTTTTACGGGGATTACTAAAGTGAATTTAAAAGTTGATTTTTTATATTTTACTGGGTTTTCCGACGCGGAAAATATGTTTGTATTAGTAATCTTCATGACAATCTGCCTTAGATAGAGTAAAACACAATTTTTAGGTAGTTTTCTTGTCGGCCAACCTTTAACTTTGATAAATTAAAGGTGCACCTGTAAAGTGTCAGATATTGCCCAAAATGACATTTGAGACTTCAATCGTGTACCAAAATCATTGTAAGATATGTCCGAATGATGTGTGAAAGTTTCATTGAAAAGGAACACTGCTTTCCTGGTTAAAAAAGCGAAAATATGCATCAGCTTTTATTTACTGTATGACGTTTATGAGGTTTATGACCGTTCATTAACGCTCTTGAGCTGAATGATACACATCGTTATACTATAAAGGGGCATTTGAAAGAATCTAACCCTGTTTTATTCTTCTCTTACCATAAGCTAAACAACACGGTAGAAGAGAAACGAGGAAGCACCAAGTAATTTTCGTGGAGTTAGACACTTTACAGGCATCCCTTTAAGTACCAATATTTTGAGTTATCATTATCTGAAAATATAGCATCACATATATAGATAGAGAAGGATCCGACCTAACATAATGGTATCCATGCATAAACGCAGAACTCAATTTAGCCAAAATCGACGTAACGCCCTTCTCACTCTCACCGACGATATAAGCGTGCCTATATAGCGCCTTGGAACTACCTGTCTTGGAAGTTGGAACGCGTCAGGAATTATACGTTAGAGGTGTGGTCAGGGTCCACCCATGCAGATTTGTCTTCATTTTGTGTTGGCGGAGCTGAGGGGAGGGGTGATGGCATGCACCGTAGAAGAGTGCATAGGACCGTGTATTATAAAAAATAAAAAAATAAAGACAACGTGGCCTTCAAATTCAAATAAAATATGTTTATTGTGGGTTTTTTTTACCAACAGGGAGGGGCGCAGGGGAAGAGGTGGGCAGAGAAGAAAAACCCCGTACAATTCCCATAATCAAGTATTTCCCAACCCCGAGTGACGGTGGTCTTTGTTTAATGGTCCGACTGACTGTATGGGGAGGCACGCATGAACACATTCTTTGTATTTCTTTATTTTGTTATTATAAGTGTTGCCATTTCGATTTTTTAATATTAAAACAAAAATAGTTATGGATAATTGGAGTGACAGTGTCCAACTATTGTAACTAGTAGGTCAACAACCAATCGGCATCAAGCAATGCAGCTGTTGCCATGGTAGTTACAATAATTGGACACTTACAAAGTTGCAGAGGTTTTATGAAACGAGGGCCAGCTGTGGTGTAGCATGGTCGGACAGTTTAGGTCCCATTTGGGTACATTCCTTAAGTATTTCTTATTTTATCACAGATGTCCCCTTATGTTATTAGGGGGCACAGGCCCCCGCGCCCCCTCCCCCCCCCCCCCCCCCCCCTCCGTAGCTACGCCATTGGCCAAAGCCAACTGCACGAGGACAGGAAAATGTGAATGTCTTCCATTCTTGGCAACAAAACACGTGTTGACGGCTGTCTACGTCTACGTCTCGGGCCATGTTTACATTCTATTAAGTTACAGGAACTGCTGCCGACCAGAAACCATATATGGGGATAATGTCCGGGAAAATGTCAAACCTGAGCCATATTATTATAGAAATCAAGTGTCAGACATTACGTGGGTGAATGAAACATTGTTTTGTATCCTGTTCCGAGTAATATCGGTAATGGTATCAATGTTCAACATCCCGTTTTTAAGGCCTATAATTATGGTGCATAACCTGCTAACTACTACATGCCCTCTTATAAACATGGTGGTATCCCCCACCCCTTCCCGTCCCCAATAGTTTAAAAACATCACTATTTTGGCAAAATTCGATCAAAAACATACACAATGGGGCTAAATATCTCGGACCTAAAATTGTGGGCTTTGTTTCGCCTCATACGCCTATGTAAATGCTCAGCTGGGATCAGTTTGTGAATCAAATTGAAAATGGTTTATTGAACAAAAAAGTACGGGATATAATACAAAGTGCAGATAGAAAGCTGAATTGCGTACAATTTTACAAAAAATCATACAAACAAAATGGCATGTATCTACAAAAGATCGTACGAGAATAAACGCATATTACCACTATACTTTACTTATAAAATGATCAACTACGAGGATAGCGTAATCAAACGCAAAACAAGAACAAAAATAATGTAAGCATTATTATCATACAGCAAAATAAATTAAAATATGGGACACTAAATTAATATGGCATCATTTAGATATAACTTATTTTGCGTAATACCTGTTGCAAATCAATGAATGATTTATTATTGATTATTGTTTTGCTTGGTAGCCTATTTTCTATTTAATAAAATGTATCAAGCAAAATATATCAATTGTTATGATTGCATAATGCCATAATATTTCTACCGAATTAATACTATTAGGCTATTCATAATTATTTACAATAAAAACAAAATCAAGTTGGATCCGACACGGTGCAGCAATACACAAATCGCATTATTGTAAATTTACACGTCATTCAGTTGATCCTTTTCAGTCTTCATCATCCAATTGAAAATGATCATCTGTCATATTATATTGACGGCACTAGCTAGCGATAATAGGAAAAAGGAAAATAACAATGTTTAATGTCAACCACATTTTCTCCTCGGCATGCTTAGCCAACTGGAAGAGTTCCAGCTTGTGAGAGATCATGCAAGTAAACTCTGTCACAGCAAAACAAAATTAAACAACTTTTTAAAAAGCCAAAAACGCTGTTTAAGCCGGTCCCTCTAACAACATTGTTTGAAATTTGGAACAACCAAGATAGGCTATCTTGGTTGATCAAAATGTTGTTCAACAATGTTGTTAGAGGGACCGGCTTGGTTGTTCAAAATGTTAAACAATGTTGTTAGAGGGACCGGTTTAAACAGCGTTTTTGGCTGTTTAAAAAGTTGTTTAATTTTTGTTTGCTGTGTGTAATATCCAAACACACACGCACAAAAAAAAAAATATATATAATGTTGTTGCCCGGTTAAATTCAAACGTGGGTGGCAACGTACAAGCGGGGGACACTGATTTTTAAATGTGTGTGGGGCTGTGGGCAAACCTATAATACACAAAACAATGTCGGCAACCTACGCGACACAATTATATTCCCTTCCTCCCGTATGCCCTTCGCTACACCACTGAAACAAACAAACAAACACACACACACACACACACACACAAACAAACAAACAAAGAAACAAACAAAGAAACAAAGAAACAGACAAACAAACAAGCAAACACAATGTGTATTCATTTAATTCCGTTGGTGGTCAAAGGGGGGGGGGGGGGGGGTGTGTATAACCTAACGGGAAAAGAATTGCCACAGTTCATGTAAAACGTAGAGAATATCAGTGGGTGGGTGCATAATAGGCTTAGGAGGCGGGGGCTGCAGCCCCCCCCCCCCCCCCCCTGGAGTTTTGAAAGCGGCCATACTCGGGCAAAAAGCATATGAAATTCGGTAAAAACCATGCCATATACGGGCAAAACCATGTCATATTCGGGCAAATCATGTCATATTCGGGCAAAACCATGTCATATTCGGGCAAATTCATGTCATATTCGGGCACAAATCATGTCATATTCGGGCTGAGTCCTGCAATTCGGTGGTATTTTTTTCCGGCAATATCGTGTTATTTTCGGACTAAGCCATGAAAAACATATAATTTTCAGGCATCAAAAAGGCGGCGAGGACCTTTTTTGTGTTTTTTGTTTGTTTGCTTGTCAGGTGAAAAGTGGGGAAGGAAAATTATTCGTACAAAAATACCTTAAGCCCCCCTGAGAAAACGTTCCCCTACTCTCATGAGTGGGTGACACGAATCCCCTCCCTAGCTTCACCACTGAAAGAAAGAAAACGCACATCGAAACAAAAATACAAGCAATAAATCTACAAACATCCAAGCAAAAACAGAACACATGTAGTTTTTGTTTTATTTATTCTATCCTATCAAGGGGGTGGGGGGTACCCTATCGGGGAAAAAATGTCCCAAAGTGTAAAAACCACATTGCAAACACCGAGTGAAACAGAGACATTGTTAGCAGTTGACACAAACACCCCCTCCCGTTCAGTTGTGCCCTTAGCTACACCACATAAACAAACAAACAAACAAGACAACAAACATGCACACACGTACACAACCACAAAACGTCAGTGGATTAAAAATGATTCTTTGAATTCCAGTTCTCCATAACCACCAAACATTTCGCCTATAATGTAGAATGATGCAAGTCGAATATAATTATTGGCACTGCTCTGAGCAACATTCATAGACCATATTTATAGGTCTACTTCTCTCTGCATGCACTTGTGTGGGGCGTTGCTATGTGGTGTGTGGGGGGTGGGGGGGGGGGGGTGGCGCACGTCTCCAACCAAACAATTGGTTAACCTCTCAATAATTTGACCCCAAAACAATACAAACTAAAGGGTTGAATAAAAAGTACAAATTGTTAGCTCCTCCTCCCCCCCACGAACACACACACACAAACACACACACACACACACACTCACGCACACACACACACACACACACACACACACACACACAAACACAAAAATCAATTTGCCTCTGTTACACATCCAATTTTCACTAAATTACTACATTTGAAGATGGAGACACTTTGAAGTTGGATTAATTTTTCTAGTAGTACTGGTGTAAATAGATATTTATAAGAACTTCGAGAAAGATGCTGATTACGGTAGTCTCCGCTTAATGGGGTAACATTTAAAGGGGTACTCCTGTTAAATGGGTAGGATTTGACAAAAAACATTTCTTATGTATCTTCAGGAAATTTCCACCACTGAAAGGGGTACACCTGTTAAATGGGTTAAATATCCCTTGCAAAACACTACCCCATTAAGCGGAGAGAGTACTGTATTACTACAGTGTAACCTCTATATACTGAGCTTTGTTATAAACAAAGTACCTGATATAGCCAGGTAAATTCAATGGCCGGGCCAAGGGGTGCTCATTATAATGAGGTTTCACTGTACATGCACTTACACGCTATTAACAAATAGGCTCTTCTGTCATTGCTGTTGGTAATTAATATCATCCTGAAATAACTTCACCATCCCAAAGGTGATTTATATTTTCAAGAGAAGGACATTGTTATTTTCTTTATAAAATATTGTCTAAATGGAAACTAGATAATGTAGCATTATAGGGGTAGTATTTTTGTTTCCAAACTGAAAGTTCTCATTTGATGTGAACATTTTGTACCAGATTGGGCGACAAAGACAATTGCCATCAATTTCATCAACACATAATTTTAAAAAAGCATCATTTACAGTTCTTTATAAATAAAAAAAATTACATTAAATATACAGTGGAGCCTCATTATAAATAGCTCTGATATAACAGAAACCTCATTTAACAGGGCAATTTTATTGGTCCCTGGCTCTTCATAAAAAAAAATATTTACCCCGATAATAATTACAAGGTCATTTTCATGGTCCAAAGCAGCCGTTATAAAAAGGTTCCACTGTATTGAAAATGTTTACAAAGAACATTTAGATCTTCATACATGCATGAATTTTGCTTAAAATGTTGACATATACAATTACTAAATCCCAAAGGATAGACCGTTACAGTAAAAACCTCTTTACAGCGAGCTCTGTTACGAGGTACCCGATATATAGTGAGGCAATATCACAGTTCGGTTCCAGGTTCAATGTATTTTATTATTTATTAGCTCTAGTACAGCAATAATTTTTATCTAATATAACAAGGTAAATTCAATGGGCTCAATGTGCTCGTTATAATGAGGTTTCATGTAACACATTTAGACCCACACACACTACACAAACTATCGTATAGTAAATGCAACCAGACCACAGAAGAAAAAAAAACTCCTTTACAAATGTAAACGATTTCCAAGTTACACAATTTTATTGCAATGTGTACATTCAACAACAAAATATGAACCACAAACTATTCAATTCTGATATCAACCTGGATTTGAAATAGAAGAAAAATAAGAGTGAGAGAGAAAAAAGAAAAAACATACAAATATGAAGTACATGTGCTTTCTATGCAATATCTGTTTTGTTTTGTTTACATTTAATGTAGCTACATAACATGGTATGTCCTATACTAAATGCATATTGAGTTAGAGAAGAATGTATTTGTTGAACTAATCAAGGTTCTTTGTAACAAAGTACCAAAGACAGAAAAAACATGATTGACATACATTATAAGGAGATTTGAAGAAAAAAATCTGTATGATAGACAACTCAAGATATAGACAATGTTTGTAAAAGAACAAAATACCACTATTGCCCAACACCAAAAAGAGGAAAGTAAATGAGAATCGATTTGAAATTGAAGACACTTCCTGAACATAATGCGATTTACAAAAAGAAGGTGAAAACTTAAGATATAATTTCCTCTATTTGTCAGTTTGTCAACTTGACCAAGAAAAATAATAATTGTTAGATTGAAACATGATTAGCATATCGTAAGTAACAGCATTTAAATTAACAATTTCATACTTGATATGCATAGAAATGTGAAGCTATCGAAATGATTAGAAACACATATATTTTTCTTTTGTTTATGTTGAGAGCTAAACTAAACCCATGCAAAGTAAAGAATCCTGAACAATATTATAGGATTTGTGTTTGAAAATTTTCTGTCAATGGTTCTATGTATCAGGAACAGCTAAGAATTATAACACGGACTACTTGATGAATCAAATAGCACTGCAAAATAATTGAATAAATCCTCAAAGGTGATGTCTTTCAGGAATGTTTGCACACTCTAAAAAATACAGTCAAATGTGGTCTAGCAACCACCACCAATCAACCAATTCACTATGGAAACGTGGTATATCATGTATTAACACAATAAGAAATGCAATATCTCAATTCATAGCAAGGGTTAATAACATCTTTTCTGTATTCCTTTGGGTCTTAGTAAAAGACAAATGTATAACAGTGGGAAAAAAAAGATACACTGGGCTCAGGGCGATTTACCCTCCGAAATGCCCAAAAGAGCCCCCCCCCCCCCCCCCCCCCCAAATCATAAAAGACCCCTGGTTAGTTTGCATAGAGTTCAATGCAAAACAAATTTTAGAGTGCCATTTTCATGCAGATGAGCTTTCAAAGTAGCCTTTTCAAAGTATTTGTGCCCCTGGTATAAAATGGAACCTCATTATAAAGAGCCTCTTATAACAAAGTAATTTTGCCAGTTCAGGCTCTTTATATTATTCTGGGGATTTTCCACCCCTATATAACTAGATACCGAGGAACAATGTTCCACTGTATTAAAATAAATTAAGATTTCAAGGGGGAGGTGGGGGGGGGGGGGGGGGGGATTTAGGAATGTGTTCTGATAAATTATAAAATTAAATTAACCCATTCAGGACTGATTGATTGATTTTGCTATAACATGTATTCTCCACAGACCCTAGCCCGAGAATGTTCAGGACCAGTCCTGAATGGGTTAAAAGGTATCTATAATATAATTATTCATCAGTTTGTTTTGAACTAGGAAAAGGAAGACTCTACATTAGTGCTTCTTGGACTTGGCTGAAAGGGCTTCGTACTTTGACTTGCTGCGGAACCAGAGGAGGAATGGGATGCCGATGGGCGCGATCGTCATGATGGCAAACGCAGCCCAGTCCATCTGTAGAGAAGAAAACAATGAGAAAATAAAAGCATAATTAGATTGTGTTTGCATGGCTGTGTGAAAAGGCAAAGAGACAGAGAAATACAGTTTTTTGATAATTCACACTGTATACACCAGCGAAAACATTAATATTTTTATTTCGGGGGCTCCATTTTCAGGGGCTACTTTTCCAACTTTCGGGGGCTACAAATTTCCGGGCTCTTTTTCGAATTTCAGGGGATACTAATAAGCTATAATGCTGTAAGTGATCATTTTATAAGCATTTGATCACAATCCAAACAGAAAAATCCCGAAAATCAAAACAAACAAAAAAACAAATTAATTTTTTTTTTTTTTTTCGGGGGCGAATTTGGGCATTTCGGGGGCGAATTCACCCGCCACCCCCGTGTATTTTTTTCGCTGGTATACACAGTGGAACTTCTTTATCACAAGCTCTGTTACAACGAGGTACCTGATAAAGCGAGGTAATTTCAGAGCTACCAACATTGAAACTCAACAATCAGGAATATTTAGGGAAAATCAATCAGGAATCGGGGAGATAATAATATAAAATGCATAAAAAGGCTTTTTACTTAGTCGGTTTAAATTTGTATACCTTTGAGCATGGTGGAGTTATAACTATTAGTTTGCAATGTTATGGTGCAGGTTTTGGTTACTTAAATTCAGTTTGACCAAAACTGTACTATCCCATTAACATTCAAATTTGCACTCTTGAACCAAAAACACAGTCCTCCTAACCTCTATATCTTTGTTTTTTTCCCCACTTTAGACAGTAGCATTCAAAAATGCTCTGTCAGTGAATGAAATGAAAATGATTGTCAGAGCAGGGCAGAGGTGGAGACTGCCCCCAAAGGTACTTGGTAACAATATCAGAGGCCAGAATGCAACTGATACTGGGGTGAAATTCAAACAATCATAAACGTATGATTAATGAACATAAATAGCCAAAAGTCTGAAGACCCCCCCCCCCCCCACCCCTCTTAACTATGACCATGTATGATAACATCATTCATTTAACACTTTGAATTCAGTGCCTTTATTTTCATTTTTTGCCTTTATCTTGGCAAAAATGTATCAGTTTGCCATGAAATTTGCACCTGTTTACTACAAGCATAAACAACGCAACTGATTTTTGTTTGTTTAATGTTTTTGCACATGTTAATGAACTTACAAAGTACAAGATATATTTGTGGGTAACTAAACTGAAAGATGATTTGAGTTTTTATAAAGGACCATCTAAATGAATTTAAAAACTTACATAATGGGGGGAGAATCTCCTGTCGTAATCTTTTACAGCAACAACACCTGCCTTTCCTGGAGCACTCGTATAGGTTGTCTGAAGAAAAATAAAAGAATCGGGATAAACTTTATGGTACATATTTCTGTATTAATTTGTATATCAATCATGTGAACTGTCTGATAAATGAAAAGCCTTATGGGGCAATAAAGACATTTTCTTTTATATGATTTAATTATTCCAGTGGTGTGAGACCTCTGATTTAAATCGGAATTCCGACTTTTTGCCTCAAACAGCAATCTTCATTTTCCGCTTATTTTTAATTTCTAATTTCAGATTATTTTTAATTTCCGATTATTTTGAGTATAGCACTCAATGGTTTAGCATATTTTTGATGACATATCGAGTGCTACAGTGTACAACGTACTAATTTCGTATCTAGCACATGCGGAAATCGCACACGTGTGCATTCAGCGGCGAGGTTTAGCTTGCGGCATGGCATTTCACCTGGACGAACGCACGCCTGTGCTACCCGCAGCGCTAGCATGCACACGGTCACCGGCATGCGCTGCACACCGTACCGCCGAGTGACACGGCTGCATCGAGCCTTGAACCCCGGCCTAAGGTAAGGGACTTCGCACACTTTTCTGATTTTCCGATTTTTTTCCGATGTTGCTCTCACACCCCTGCTATTCACCGTCCCTTGCTTCAACCACTTCCAAAGGAATGTATGTGACGTCAGCAAGCGAGATATTGTAGAATCCGGTCTTGATGGGTTGGATGATTATGACTAAATAATGTGAAACCCATTGTACAATAATAACGGTCTGATATGTTTATATCCTGTCCTTATGGGGCAATGAATACATTTGATATGATTTAACTATTTAACTCAATTACTCTTGCTTCAGCTCCTTCCGAAGGAACATATGCAACAACGGCATGCAAAACATTGTAGGATCTGGTCTTGAGTGGTTGCAGGATTACAATGGCCTGAAATGTTTATTACTTGTCAAGTTGTCCTTGTTGAGTAACAAATAAATGATTTATATGATTTAACTATGAACGTACCCTTGCTTCAACTCCTTCCGAAGGAACGTATGTGACGACGGCATGCGAGATATTGTAGAATCCACTCTTGAGGGGTTGCAGGATCACGGTGTGAGAGACGTTGCTTGCCGGGGAGATGCGGTCCCACTGCACTTTAAGCTGTCCACTGACCACGCTGAAATCACTTTCTCCGAAAGATTCGTCGTTGAGGGTAACTTGGGCAGCGGCACTGTGAATCAAAATGAAAAGGGTAGTTTTTATGAGTCAAAACTGGTTTACAAATGTAATCTGACCGCATTTTGAGCAGAAATACTGTCTCCAAAAGATTGAACATTGTTGGTCCCCTGCACTTTGAGCTGTCCGCTGACCACCCTGAAATCACTTTCTCCTAAAGATTCGTCTTTGAGGGTAACTTGGGCAGCAGCACTGTGAATCAAAATGAAAAGGATATTTTTGTTTACATGTATCAGTCAAAACTTATTTACAGATGTGATCAAACTGCAATTTGAGCTTAACTGTCCCTGAAAAATTTGTCATTGAAGGTAACTTGGGTAGCAGCACTGAAACAAAAGCAATAGAAACTGTCATTGAAGGTAACTTGGGTAGCAGCACTGAAACAAAAGCAATAGAAACTGAATTAGTTTTTAGGTCGCAAAACTGAATTTTACAGATGGTAATCTTTAGAATTACATATTGAGCTGAAATCACCCTCTCCAAAAGAATGAATATTGTGGGTCACTTTTATAGGCAGCCGCATTAAGCAAAAGGCAAACATACATACACAGTGAAATGAATGCAAACAAAATACAGTTTCTTCAAACTTGCACAATTTGAACTTAATGAATTTGTTCTTATTTGGGAAAATCAAATAACAAGGTTTTTAACTTTACCCGCCCAAACAGAAACATTATTGGCTTGCTCATTTGTAGATAAAATTGCCATGTAAACAAATTACACATTTCTCTCATGTAAGACCAATAATTAAGTTTCCCGATCGATTATGAATATTTCTTTGCTCCAGGCAATCGGGCAAATACTAGTGTCAAGCCGTGCCGTGTCTCACAAGAGACCTCCATAAATTTGCATGGATTTTAATGCTAAACAAATTTTAGAGTACTAATTGTTTGTATGCAGGGCAGCTTGGAAAATAGGCCAGATAGCCCCTGAAAAAAGAAAATAACAATTTTTCCCTGGTGGACGCTAAGACACTTCATTTATTTCCCAGAATCTTACCTGCTTCCAACATTGTAGATGGTGTACAGCACTGTCATATCCCTGCCTTCCACAAGCCACTGGTTCAGGAGAGTCTTGGCGGCCAGGAGTTTGGCGCCTGAATCCTGGGCCCCAGCCAGCGCCACCAGACACATCAACCCTATTACCAAAGCTGCCTTCATCTGAAAGAAAAACATAATTGTATTTGAAGTGTCTCTCTGTTGTCTCCCTATGGCCCTAATCATGAATATGGGGATTTTTAGGATTGAATTAGCTTAGTTTGTTAATTTTTGACATGATAATGCTGTTAACTATATATTTTTGAAGAACAATTGAATGATGGATGCATGAAGCCCTAGAGTCTATACCGATAAGTCTGTCGTTTTCAGGATTTCTTTTATACTTACTGTACCAACTACTGTACGAGATAGCCAAACCAGGTGTTTGTACAGAAAAAAGCAGAAGCAGAACCGAACCAGAAGCAATGTTGTGGCCCTTTCTAACAAGGGCCATTTTTAGAAAGACTGGTAAACACGATTCGTAGCATGAACTAAGACACTCATCGACCGAATGAGAAAACAAATCGTGTTTTGCAGTCTTTTCAAAATATCGGAACAGAACTGCAATTATTGCACCTCGCGTGCCAATTTTCAGAATGTGTAAGTGTCTTAAAAATCTGATATATTGAACAAATTTTGGGCCAAAAATAAAATATATCAAATTTAGAAAAGAAGTTAAATGTATTATTTGGTTTGTTGAATTGCAACATTTGTTTTGAATATAAATATTCGTTTAAAATAAAGTTTTACGTCTTGTAATGGAACGAGTGATGTTAATCCCATGTCCATTATGTCAACATTGTAATTTGTATGCAATTTTGAATGGGGATATCTCACGGTACATGTGCATTCAATACAATAGAAATGGATCGGAAGGTGCGCAGACAGCGCAGTGGAAAATCGTTTCAACTTGTGGTAGAAAATATCTTATTTTTCAGATTTAATACAAATATATCGTCCATAGAACAGCAGGATCTGACTAATGAACATATATATCATTATCAACGGCGCAGCCTAGTCGTCAAAATTCAGGTGAGTAGCCAAAATATTTCCAACATAATTTGGGGTTTTAAAAAAAACCTAATTACAAAAAGAAAAATAAAAGTATCTTACTAAATTAAATCATATCTTCTACTTGGCTTAATTTAAGTTTAACCTAATTGATTGGCTTAAATTTTTAATTTCAAAAATAAGTTTTAAACTTAATCCAGTCTACATCTCAAACGGCATCTGTTACTTATAGGTCCAAGCTATTTTGTAGCTGTAACGCGTGGGACATCAGAGCGAAAAAGAGAGCTTACTCTTATAAGAAATATTGAAACACCAATTTGTTTTACATTTTAGATGCTTTAGAGCAAATTCTATCAAACGCCCCCCCCAAAAAATGAAATCCCCCATGCATTAATAATTTATGCGACTTTTTGCTAGCGTAACGCGCGGGACCAGAGAAAGTTGGTATTTTTAAACTTTGACTTTAAATGTGAATTCCTCTGAATTTATATACAATATCGAAACATGCTTGGTATGGTCTTAATGTGCATCTTGTGCTCTACCAGAATATGAAATTTCATCATCTCAAAACTTTAGAGTTTCACACAGGGTCAATTTGAATAAAGATTGTATTGTAACGCGCGGGACATGTAACACGCGGGACATTTTTCTACCATGCGTTTTACATAGGCCCACCCCCCAATTTACCCTTATTATAGATATATCAAGAATTTGTGCTTGGAAAATGCTCATCTTATGCATAAATGTTCTTTATGACATTTCCTAACAATATTTAAAAGCAAAAGTTGCAAAAGCGAATATTTTCTTTATGTATTTCTTTGTTTTGGGAAATTCTTAACATGTATTTCTTTGTTTTTCAACTTCCATGTTTACCGGTACATCTTTTTAAAAAAGAAATCAATTATTCACCACTGTCAAACAATTTTTATCCTAAAATTAATTATTTGCAGTGATTAAAATGAGAAATTATTGAGTTTTTATCAATCCTATGAAAAAACACTTTTTCCATAGGAATTGTACATAAATCACAAAATTATGCAATTTCCAGATTGACTTCCACTTCGAAAAAGTCATGTGCCTTTGTAAGGGTACAAATGTTTGTCATGAATTTGGTCTCAAAAGTTGCGCAAGACTTCATAGAACAAACTTGTTAAGTGGTAGGCAAATATCCTTGCGTGTTACGGAATGATCGTAAATAAGCCAATAGGCCAAAACAAGATTTTCAAAAACCCATTGCTTTACTGTATAGATTGTCCCGCGCGTTACAAAATGTCCCGCGCGTTACAAAATCGAATTATTGATTTATGCTAATTAGGTAAATGTGATAACTTTTTGTTGAGAGTTATGGATGTCCCCCAAGGTAAATTAGAACTTTGTAGAGTTTCAGAAAAATAAACCTTTTGATTAACGAGTAATCGAAACAATAAGATGTAAAAATGTAACACGTGGGACATGCTAATTTTGGAACGCATCTAATATGCATATTGAATGAGATAACAAGCTGAAAATTATAATCCAACTTCCTTCTGGTAATGACATCAGGTCAATCCAATATTAAGTAAAGAATCATTACAAGCATTTTAAATATGATTTAATTTGTCTTAAATTCAGATGTCCCGCGCGTTACCACACATAGGTACATTACAGTAGCATTGTGTGGAGATCAACCTCTTCCGCCTGCTGCACTATCCAAAACATAAACAATTTTTGTCGGCCGATTTCTCCCTAAATTTACCAGCAAATGCAAAAAAACTTTTGTTTATGTGATCCCTAAGTCATATACTTTGATAATAATTACCGACTTTGTTGTTTTGAAGATTGCAAAATGTAGAAAAAAAAGGATTATTTCCCGTCTGTTTTCATTACCGATGCATCCTAACACACAACGTTCAACTGATGAACGGTACAGTGTATGAATAGGCAGTATGGTAATCTCCCGTGTATTACCATATATTGCGTGTAAATGGTCCACCTAAGTGGACCATATGGGCAATTCCACGGTTAGTAACGTTACATTTAGAGCATATTTTCATAACATATTCTACTGTAACACCACCATCTATTCATTTCAAGTCACAATCATGTTACAACATGTTCACCCACCCTAGGTCTATAATACAAAAAAAGATGAACACAATTGAAATAATATTCGCATCGCCATGGCAACTTTTATTGTCGGTTAGTAACGTTACAAAAAAAGGACATGGGAACAAAATCAATGTTTTCAAATGAGAAGTCTTCTAAAACCTTAGATAATTCCAACAAAGTGCCATATTCATTTTACTTCTAGTTAGTTGACACATGTTTCAGCCAATAATTAAAGCATCTTGACTCTTATTTTTTTCATTAGGCTCCAAAATCATGGTTAGTAACGTTACGGTTAGTAACGTTACACTTTGTCCGTGCAAAGGTAAAAGTTACCAAACATAATTTTTTACCCTCCCTTCACCTCAAAATCACAAGTAATACTTGGGAATTACAAGTAAATCAACATAACTATCCATATTACTCTTAACTTTTAAACTCTTTAACTAGAAACTCTTAACTCACAACTTGAAACATGAAAACCGTTTGAAAACATATCTTATCCGATACATTCCATAGTTCACCAAAGTTCATCAAGTGGTAGGTTAATAATGCATAATTTGTAATACCAGTTAACTGTTTATTTGCAAGCATTCAAATTCAATATAAGTATTTTAACAGGCAAATATTGAGTAGAGATCTATAAATCCAAATGGTCATTTGTTGACTTGTTCAATAATCCAATTAATGTTACATTCGGATTCTTACAAAAACTTAAAATAACTTAAAATAGTACTTTGTTCATAGTATCAAATTCACATACTGTACATGTAGCTTTGTGTAAATAAAATAACTATGTGTGTTATAATACAAAACTCATTGGAGAGATAGAATTCTAAAAAGAGATGTTTGTTTGTAGCTAGTTTCTTCATGATTTGGAGCTGTTTATGCACACATTTTGGTAGGGAATTTTCTTGCATCTTTTTCTTCTCCCAGCTCCTCTTCATGGTAACTGCTTTCTTATCTTTGTACTCCTCATACTTGCCAGTCCTCTTCAAGTTCATATATAATGATTTTGCTTCATGGCCTACAGATAGAAAAATAAATAAAGACAAAATATAATGTATTCATGAACAGATAGGCAAGTAGTAATTAATTAAGCTGAACATTTTCTGCATCATATTAATACAGAGTAGAATACTTATTTGTGAGTGTTGGAAAGTTCCCATATATGACACAAACAAATGAGATAAAACAATTGTTACAAATATAGTATACCTGTACAAATATTTCAGTCAACAAAATTGGTTTTAAGATTCTTGTTGTATACCTTAGAAGTTTTCACTAAATTAAAATATTACTTTTTGCAAGTGCCTCATCACTAAAGATGTGTTTTTTTTACATACAAGTTTCTATGGCAACCGACATGGCTAATGCACCCCTAAAAACACACAAACATAAACATCTCCAGTGTAATTACATTAAATATACACTTGTAAGTTTATGTAATCCATAATTACAATATATTTGTTTTATATTAATATATTAGTTTTCACTGTAAATACAACGTATATCATTAATCAGTGTAAACTGTACACAGTGTATTCAGTACAACGAAATACCTTGATATAGGGTATAAATGATAATTAAGATTATAATTACTACAATAATTCAACTTACCAAAGACAGGTCGCTGCTCGTCAAAGTAGAGTCAACTATATATTCCAATGACTGCTTTCCAGGAGAAAGATTTATGAGGAGTTTACACTGAAATACTGCTCGCACTGAACATCAGATACTACACATGTTCTTGCATAGAGCATAGATATGAGATGCTGCACACATGGGATGCTGCACATGGTTGAATAACTCACATTACTTTAAAAAAATTGATCATCCATTGTTCTAAAGTGGCCTCTTTTGTCTTACTTTACATATCCTTTCACTCACTTTTGATTAGGGCCAGCTTATAAGTGTCTCTTTCACTGTTGTTATGGTTAGTAACGTTACACTCTGTATCATAGACTGGTTAGTAACGTTACACGGTTAGTAACGTTACAGATTTTGACTGCTTATAATTAATACATCATATAATATTTGTAAAATTTGTTCCTTAATTTTGATAGAGCATTGCCTGGAAGAGAAAAATTTGAAGTAGGAATATTGTAAGGCATTGCATTTTCTCTATAGAAAAATAAATCTATGTTTTGGTTAGTAACGTTACATGGCAAACCAAGGGTTTTTAATTTCACTCACTGTTGGCATAAGCAACTCAGATTCTTAATTTTGCATGATAAATCTATTAGAGCATTGTACTCACTAAATAAATATGATAAGTTTGTAAGGTCTTGTGTATTTTCATGCTCATAATGGCTTAATCAACTTTTTCTTAACTTACATTAGAAATAACACAGGAAAATATAACCAATACAAATTCGCTATTTTTACCCACTTTTACCACAGTCAAAGCAAAATAAATGACTTTTCCAGTAATTTTGATGTGTCTTTAATCATATACAACCAAAAAATGAAAGAAAAAGACACTTTGAAATTTTAGGGTCATGTCCACCTAATCATGGAATTGCCCATATACTTTGTAGATGTGCGCGTTACGACGATTTACATATTATGCAAATATATTTGATTATTACTACTTATTGGAGACAAGTTTTTAATTTGTTTTCTTCAAATTATTAAAATTCAATATCTTAGCTTTAAAATGACATCAAGTTTCACTCAATTGGGTGAATATGAAAATTCACCCCCTTGGGAACAAAAACCTTGGACTTGCCCTATACGTAACACAGGGCTCCACACTCACGTTTTTTGTTACTGGCCCTTTCGGGCCAGTAGAATCTTCAATTTTCAAATTTTACTGGCCCCCAAATAATTTTACTGGCCCGAAAAAAACAAAGAAAAACATTAAAAGATGTGCCATTTTTTTCTAACTAGTACATGTATAATAAATGAACTTATTCTGGAAGTTATTATCTAAATTTGATTCTTTGGGAGATATATGAAATATACTTGAAATAAAATTAATCAAATACGAGTCTTTGTCTGTTTATTTCTTCATAAGAATTTACAGTTCTATTTCCCTTTCCCCAAAAGACCTACAGTCTTCATGACCAATCATTCATTAAGCCACTTCGTTCCAACTTGTTAATTCAAGTCCGTTACAGAATTGTCTACTGTTTGCTTTGTTTCCGTTTACTTTTGACCATTTTGTCTTTTTTGACATTTGAAATTTTAACATGTAAGAAGACAATTATGAAGGAAGATTAAATAAAAAGTAAACAATAAGGAATCAACATCATTATAGGAAAATAAAGGTGCAAAACAGATAATGTAACAAATAAAAAACAAAACAAGCAAAGATTGGACGTGAGAAATACGATACAATAACCAGAGAAGCCTTTAGAAGTTGAGCTACTCGCAAATCTACGATGAAAACAAAAATTACAATTTCACTTGATATGATGGAAAGTAAACATCTCAGAGGAAGTAGCATGATCATAATAAGATAAGACATACTTCAACAATTGAAAAAGAATAGAAACAAATAAACGAAGACAAAGACAACAAAACCAGTTGATGAAATTTACCGATATATGCCAAAATATACGCTGAGATAAAGAACAAGACAATAGGATTGAAATCTGATAATAAACAAAAATTCACAGGATATACAAAGCTAAAAAATAGAGGGAAATAAATGGATGTTATTGCAAAGAAAGGCGTGATAGGAATAAGTAACTGGATGTTGAAATAAAAACTGGATAAGTGACTTCAAAGTTCAAGTCAAAATCGCCATGCACATACACTACAGCACTGCACTGCAGCCAGTTTCTAATGCACACTACACCTAGCCTAGCCCCTTCGTCGGCCACAACTATGCCATAGGTATCTTGCCAGCTAGATGCTGGATGCTGGAGGCCTTTTCCATTGCCGACAATTTTCAGAATTGCGGTATGAAATGTCATTAAAAAGACACCTATGAAATATAAGCTTGATATATTTGGTATGGATATATCATTTTGGTGTCCATTCATAATTCCCCTAAATGTGATTTTTCGATCCTTTTCTTGTCGGCTGTCAGTTAATTCGCGATCCATTTTCCAGTCACCAAAGTATAAATTGCATGCGTGCGGTAGATCAGCTGGGCAAAGCCGATAGGTGCATGTTTCGCACACACTCCCTCTAGTCTACATGTAATAAAGACGTCCAGGGGAGGTGTGCGTTTGCTAAAACTAACAGCATTTTTTTTCTTAAGTAGATAATTGAAGAGAGAGAGTGGGAAAGAGTGTCTTGATATATGAAAAGACACAATAAGAAATGCGCTCCCGACTTGATTCCAGCCAAAAAAAGCGCAACTGCTTGCAGGATTATAGCACAAAAAAACAATATACGAAACATGTGCTATTGAACAGAAATTGTTAGTGTCCCGATCGGGCCAGCCAAATGACTTATTTTTAGAAATTGCTGGCCCGACCGCAATTTTTACTGGCCCCGGGCCATCGGGCCACCGTGAGTGTCGAGCCTTGCATAACAAAGTCATAGAAATGAAAACTAGACAACTTCTTACCCAAAACACAAGGCCAAGTTCTGTATAGCAGCATTGCGGCATGCGCGCTGTACCGTACCTAGCTGCCTAAGTTTCTAAAAAAGTGTTCGCGCATACGGATGCACATTATTTGCAGTTTGAACAAAAAGTACCGCGAAAGACCATAGAGTGATGGAAAATCGTTGTAAAATCTCCCAAATCGCCGTAATTATAGAATGACATGTATAGCGACACACGAGATCGGTGAGTTAAAGTATTACAGTAGCCCTAAATGTATTGATAGGGCTACAAATGTCGCGCAAAGTACGAAATTAAGCTGTGTTTTATGTGCAAGTCACCTGATTTTCCGTAAGTTACTTTCGCTGCGGACTTACGGTGTTCTTGCCTCCCCTGGCAAAGTGTATGGGTAGCGTCTATCGCTAGAATGCCGACAATGAACATGACAATAATATTAATGTCAAAAAGGCCATGAAAGCGATAGATTTGTCGATCTAATTCATGACGTGCCCATGACTTGGCACGCATGACTAAAAGAACAGATGCACTATACAAAATGGGTTCTTTTAGTTTTACAAATGTTTTAGTCATGCATACCAAGTCGTGGGGCGTGGGCACGTCTTCGAAGAGAATGCCAAACACAATTACAAACGCATGACACACACATAAATAAAATTAAATAAAACGCAAACACCTCACATCACAATTCCACATAATCAAATATCAACAGCCCGGCGGCTGCTTCAACAGTTTTGAAAAAACATAAATCTAGTGCATAGCGTTGATTGCATGAAGGCCTGCACGTTTATAGCCACCATCTGGAGGCGATTTGTGCAGTATTAACAAGACAAGACCAGACAGGATATTAACCGTTTGTGCGCCTGGGAGGCAAAATGGCAGATGAAATTTAACATCGACAAGTGCCATGTGATGCACATTACTCACAAACGGAGAGTTAAAGTAACACAATACACCATGAATGGAACACCCCTTCACTCAATAGCGAAACACTCGTACCTTGGGGTAGAGCTTAACTCCAAACTGAACTGGGCAGACCATATAAACACAACTGCATCCAAGGCAAATAAGGTACTGGGCCTGCTTCGGAGAAACCTCTATAGTTGCTCGCGCAAAGTGAAAGAGACAGCTTACAAGACGTTGGTCCGACCAAAGCTAGAATACGCTGCATCAGTATGGGACCCTAGTCCAGCAGGACTAAAGGTAGAGACATTTACATTAACATTTGGACTTTTTCTTTAACATGCCATACCTTTAGTCCTGCAACACAGTAGAAGTGAGCCGTATCCCGGCACTTAGCCACCCTAAAAACCCTCAAATTTGGTTGGAAATATTTCAGCTACTCACCTGAATGTTCACGACTAGGCAGATGTCAACTTGCTTTCTCCAATGGTGCTGTCCTAAATACGATTTCAATTTTATAATCTGGTAAAATGAGCACTTTTCCGAGGTAAAACCAGCCCGACGTACGATGTCCAGCCAATACCGTTACATGTTATTCATCACAGTTGCACGTGTAGTATTGTATTCGCCTGTATAGACATTTGCATAAGACGCATAACACGCAATCACGTGACTCTATAGAATTTTCTATAGAGTCACGTGTCATATGACAGGAAGACTGGTAATCATATTATCTAATACACCCGCAAGGACCGTCCCGCAAGGACCGTTGTCCTTTCCAGATTATTAACTTTCGAGATGTATTTGATAATATGATTACCAGTCTTCCTGTCATATGACACGTGACTCTATAGAAAATTCTATAGAGTCACGTGATTGCGTGTTATGCGTCTTATGCAAATGTCTATACAGGCGAATACAATACTACACGTGCAACTGTGATGAATAACATGTAACGGTATTGGCTGGACATCGTACGTCGGGCTGGTTTTACCTCGGAAAAGTGCTCATTTTACCAGATTATAAAATTGAAATCGTATTTAGGACAGCACCATTGGAGAAAGCAAGTTGACATCTGCCTAGTCGTGAACATTCAGGTGAGTAGCTGAAATATTTCCAACCAAATTTGAGGGTTTTTAGGGTGGCTAAGTGCCGGGATACGGCTCACTTCTACTGTGTTGCAGGACTAAAGGTATGGCATGTTAAAGAAAAAGTCCAAATGTTAATGTAAATGTCTCTACCTTTAGTCCTGCTGGACTAATGGGACCCATACAAAGAGGAACACAAAAGCAGACTTGAAGCTGTTCAACGAAGAGCTGCCAGATTCGTATACAAGGACTGGAGAAGAACCAGTAGCGTCTCCAATATGCTATCAACACTGGGTTGGAAACCCCTGGAAGATCGCCGGGCTACCTCCAGACTCAATCTATTATACAAATCAATACAGCACACTGCTGAAATTGACTCAGACAAATACCGGCAAGACTCATCAGGGGGAATCCAAACAAGAAAGTCATCTGCTCTTTCGTTCAAACGACTCACAACCAAGAAGGACTGCTATAAATATTAATTTATACCAAGAACTCTGGCGGAGTGGAATCTCTTACCAAATAACGCACGACAAGCCACATCGTTGCATTCATTTCAAGGACATTTGAGTAAGATGAATATGCTAGATTTCACTAGGAGGGCCCACCACGGGCTCCCCAATTAGGCGCGCACACCTAAACCCACCAAGTGCCTGCAACTGTATATCCGCATCATGCGGAGTTTGTTTGCAGTACCAAGAAGAAGAAGAAGAAGAAGACAATTCAGTTCACGTTCACTTTCCCAAATAGATTGCCATCCACACTACAGAATTTACTACGTATGGGACTACGCATTTTCAATCTGCTAGTTAGAATGACCTCTTCATACAGCAATTATCTCAACTTCCAGAATCATCCAAACCCATATAAGACTGTAAATGATATAACGAACTATTTGACAATACACGTTTATAATGTGGAAGTCAAATTAAGGAAATTAACTTGAATAATAACGTTTTAAAAGCAAAAGACATAACGCTTACCTTCACATGCAACTAAACACCACAAAGAAAGACTGCCACTACGGCGCTTTCTGATTGGTCAATACATCGGGATCGGAAAAGAGATTTTTTTTTTTTCAATACGTGTCCCATACATGTACGATGGCTTCTATGTAGTTCTTTCAGAAAAATAAATAAAGGTCCACTTTTTGTCAGTGCAGTCTCGGATCCAATCTTGTTGACGAACCCCCGCCCCCCCCCCCCCCCTGGCCCCCCACCCTCGGCGCTTCAGGAATACAAAAGTAACCTATTTTATTTTTGGATTTCGAATACTAAAAATACCCCCTTTTAAAGACTCCAAGTACACATAAAGTATCCTATTATGTTTCCAATTTCGCGAACATTTGTAGAATTTGTACCCTTTTTTTCTCTATTTCCCGCGAACGTATTCATGAAATACAGTATATTGCCCTTTCTTTCTTTTCCGCATTTGTGTGTGTGTTGTAGCTAAGGGGGTGGGGGCGGGGCATATGGCATGATGGGGGCACGTGTCCCCAATATTTGAGCAAAAAACAGTTTATACCCAATGAAAGAGAGTGATAATTGGAAATGTATTATTTATGTCCGCCATAACTATAATATTTGCTTTGTTTTTTGTTTAGTTTACCTACCACTTTTGGACTATCGAATGACCGAAACAGGCTAGATGAACAACTTAGAATAATGCACTTCTAAATCCATCCTGCCGGGGATTTGTGGAGGGGGGTACCTGACAATAATAGCAAAAGTATAATTAATGTTGTGACTTTTTTATTAACCTTTAAATCTGTATTTTTACCGTCATCAAACCTTATCCCGTATTTTGATACATAACCATATGTCATTAAATCCATTGTACCAATCAGAAAATTAATACATTATGAATAAAAGTGAAACGCCGATTAAAAAACAGGTAAAATGCTGAATACAATCAACATGTCTTCAAAATAACATATTTTATGATGCCCGAGGGCAGTGGCGTAACGTGTAATTCTAATCGCCTCAATCGACCAAACTCATAGCTTATATCATTATTGAAGGGGGTGCGTAAGTTTACACAAACGGGATCGAGACCGATAGTGGCCGTGCATCCGAGACCACTGGTTGACGGTCGTGTAAGCTTCTGAGCGCCCTCCTCCTGGTTTTGGGCGTATCCAGTGGTTCTATAGAGATGTCTGGTTGTTTTTTCCAATTGCCAGTCACGTATATATAGGCGTAAATAATGGGGGGGGGGGGGGGGGGGGGGGGGGGGGGTGACACAGGACGGGATGACGTGCCCCGGGCGTACCCCAGATATTTTTACAAAAATAATAATAAACATAAAGGATAAATCTTAATAAGGTGTGTCAGGCCACAGACCACCTAATTCATAATTGGACCCCCCCCCCCCCCCCCCCCCCCCCACCCCCCGCTTAAAAGAACCCCGTGTTCACACCCGATTGCCGCTCTAAAGATACCCGATATTCAAAAATTGCCGCACCATAGACCTCCGGAATGACTTGCCAGGTAGTTGAGTAGCGCCAAGTCCATTATTCTTCTTCTTTTTGAGGGTTTCCGTAGGTCTTTGGTAGCTCCATCAAGTCTATTTATTTTTGTAGTTTTAGGGTCTGCTCCTTAGACCTCTTAACCTCCCATTTCAGGGTTTTTGTATCTCCAAAGACCCTATACTTTTTGCTTGTAGTCAGCTCTTAAGACCCCCATTTCAGAGTTCCGTTGCGGCACACCCCCGGCAAAAATTCGAGGCGCCCCCCCCCACCCCCCCCTTCCCGGGGCGCTAGCGGCGCGGGACAGTTGCGAACGGGCGGTGGATTTATACATTTCACGGGCGGGTATTGATTTCTTCCGATATTTCTGTATTTAACGATACTTAGGTTCGGCTTTTACCACACAAGCCCTATTATTCAACAATATTGATCACCTAGTACAGGGTGGCCCCAAAAAAACGGAACGGGGCACTTCCCGAAATAGAGTAACACATGTATTATGTCCATCGGATAGAGTGTCTTTTCAAATGAACAACGATACCAAGAACAGTCAATTTGGTCGTGTAGTTTTTGTTTTAGGACCCTGTGAGTGACACCATGTCAGGTTCTCTTTTTTGTCAAGCGCTTGATGAATAGCACGAACCGCCGTTCATATCATTGAGCATCGCGCACTATTGTTAGTGTGCACTCAGCCGTGTGCCGAGAGAATGGGCCTGGTCGCTGAATGGTATTACGGGCAAGGAGTGCGGTTAAACTGGCATTGACTAGGTCGAAATCGACATAAATCGGCACCTGACATGGTCTCACTCACTGCGTCCTTAAACAAAAACGACCTGACCAAAGTTACTGTTCTTGGTATCGTTTTTCATTGGAAAGGACACCCTATCCGATGAACATAAACATTGTGGTATTAATTTTGGGAAGTGCCCCGTTCCGTTTTTTTTGGGCCACCCTGTATAGATGTTTTCGGCTACTTTCCCAAACCTGTTATTGGGCTTTAAAAAGGTGTGGTTTTCAGCACTCATTAGAAAAAACCCACAAAAAGGGTACCTTTTTTAGGTGCACAAGTTGCCTGTTAGGGTCCATTTTAGAGGTTGATGGACACGGTTGGGTGCCCGGGGGACAACTCAACTATATTACTGTACACACGCGCGACCAAAAAAACGCGTAAAAAAGGGTACCGACAAAGGTACCGATCATGGCGCGTCACGCGCGTGACGCGTTTAGGGTGTCAAAAAGGCCAAAATCAGAAAAAAGGGTATATATGTAAATCGCGTTTAGGGTATCTTTTTCTCCAAACTTGTTTCCCGGACTTGTCTGGAGTTTGCCGGTGATTTTATGCGACTTCGAGTGATTCCAGGGGATTCCAGATCTCGGGAACGTCCTTTGATCGCGCGATCATATCCCCCCGCCCCCCTCTACCATTTCCAGGAGGCCCCGCTTAACTCTTAAAATTCCAGGGATTTTAAATTAATTTAATGCTCTATGTTTTGTTTTTATCTTGTTCAATTATGGGTATAGGGGGCATGCCCCCCCCCCCCCCCCCTTTGCCGCACATGTCGTGTAGCTTTTTAAATTAGTTTGTTACTTACTCCCCTTCATTGAAAAATATGCCCTCAAATCCCAAAGAGATTATATCTATGGTTCGCAACAAGGGGGGGTAACTCTCCATAGACGTACGTGTTAAAAAAGTGTCAAATTTGAAGCGATTTATCTAGGTCTTGAATATTCATGAGCTGTTCGCTTGCCCTCCCTCATATCTCTTAACTGTTAATCCAACATTATTTGTAGGGAAAGCGAAAGTTCATCGCACATGCGCAGAAGAATACATTTTGATGAATATTCATGAAGAATTTCGTCATAACTTTTACCTTATTTAGTAATGGATATGCCTTATTAGTCAAGTTTGCTCATGCATAATGTCTATGAAATTATCAGTAAGGAATAATTAAGTATCGATAATATCGCGAAGTATCGCGAATCAGCTGATTTATTTATTGCGGTCAAATTGTCCACACGTACTTTGTGCGACAGTACAAATTTCTCAACCCATCATCGGAATTGGAAATCATTTTGTGGCGCAAAGAGGCATTTTGAATGCCTAATTTTATGAGCATCGGGTCCAGAATATTGAGTGGAACGGAACGCGGTATTTGAACCATCAAGAGTTTACAGCAATATCGGTAAGTGTGCCTAAAATCCTCATAAGGTTTTACGCTTTAGTCAGTTAACCCTTCCACTGTGCGTAGGTCGTTATCTACGGTAGATAGCGATATTTAGTGTTTTGCTGGGCCACCAGCCGCGGGGACAAATTGTATGTAGGACCGGCCGTAGTAACCGTCTTGCTGCTGCATTCAGGCAACTTAATAATAAGCGAAAGTTTGATTTTGTAGACACAAAAACGAATGGTCAGGCCATTAAAGGTTTCGAGAGTCTAAATAAAGATCAGTATCATCATGTCAAGTCTCAAAATCAATTTAATTGAGTAATTAGTCAGAAATTATTGAAGAAACAAGTTTAAATATTACTAGTTTTCAAATCTAACTAAAATTGAATGAAGTTGATACAAGTCTGTGACTTTCAACTTGTACTGGCCAGCTACCAAAGCTTAAGGCTAAGCCTTGGCTTTTAAAAGGCAAAGATGGTCTAGGAATTAGGGTAGGACTAGCCCCCGACTAGGCCGGTCCTCAGTCCTCAAGCTCATGCTCTCATTCTAATATCTGGAAACACTGGAACACAGACTGATTTTGGTAAATGAAGACTGAAGTGATTAAAACTTTTAAAAAAGAAATCCAAATCACACTAGATTCTAGACAGACAGTAGACAATGGGAATCAGTGCCAGCGGTCGTGGCCCAATAATTAACTTGGTTACTTGGTCTTGGCCTTGCCCTTGGCCTTGGGTGGTTCATTAGTTACGGTCATTAGTCATTACGGTCATTCATAAACCAATTGTGTACATGTTAGTGTTTAATACGTACGTGTACGTACTACGTAAGGCCTAATTAGATTAGGGCCATATTATTATTAAGATAGTGGCTGGACCTGGTCTAGTCAGAAATAACCAACTCTTTGTGTGGTTTATTATGTGTTGTTGTTTTTTAAAAATAAAAACTTATACTGTACTACCCCTAAATGGTCAGTGGAGCAACTGTCGGAATTATATAGAGACTGTTTTTCAGGTCTAGAGACAATGAATAGAGTAGTAAAATTTCTGCTTGTGCAGGGTCCAGAAACTGCTGAGCTAGATGATAGTTGATGATAGATGATTTTTAAAATGAATGATAATTTTGCATGAATCTATGTTTATTGTGGTAGTAAGTACTAGTACTAGTAGGATTCTATGTGAAATTATGAATGTAGACTATAGTATTTTCGACTCGTCTCAAAGCAAATTACTGATTAATATCTCTATGTTCCTCTTTTTTATTTGGTGAACTGGCACTGATGGTTCGAAAATCCAACGATGGACACTGTCTAAGTGCTCTTGAATTGGGTATTTACTGTGATATAAACAAATTCATAATCGGATTTATGTTTGTTTATTATTAATGTAGATATTTTGTTAATTTCTTCCGTTTACAGCAGTCTGATTCTGGTGCTTCATTTGTTGGAGATTCCTTCGGCTAAGGTGTGCTTCATGTCAACTCTCTTCCTTTTCACCCATTGGCAATGCATGACGTGGATCATCACACCCAACAGGTAATCAACTTTTTTACTGATTACATTTCTGTCAATTTGTATAACAAATAGTGATATTAGATGTTTGTACTATTCTAACACTTATTCGTAAATATTAATATTATAATTACTGCATTTGGTGAAAAGATTTGATATATATATCTCTCAATTGAAATTATGGCATACAAAATACAACTCCCTGCTATATTTATAACAAGGTTATATTTTAATGATTGTATTTGTTTACATTATATCTAAGATAAAATTAAATGTCTTGCAAATGTTATGAAGCAATATTCTAGGAAACAATAATTACCTCATGGAATTAAATTTTAGAAGCAAACAAAATAGACACCCACAGATCTAGAGTGGTTGAAAGTACACACACCTTTCACAATTAAACCAATACTTCTAGTTTCTATAGTAACGTATGTTTTGCTTTGTGTATTTTTTCTTGATTCAACAGATCAAGTTCTACCAGTATCAAGGTGAACAGACTGCATGGACAGCAAGCCCTCTGGCTCGAGCAATGATTTAAGGGAGCCCATGGAAGATCGGCCATGTCTACAAATATGGTGCTGAATAGGCACACACACATCAGGACAATTATAAAAACAGAAAATGATATTGACCATGCGGTCGAGTGAGTCATTTGTTATACACAGTAAAACCTGTGTATAGTGGCCATCCATGGAACTAAGAAAATAGGCCACTGTAGAGTGTAGACAGGTGATATCTACATAGGTTCTCTACCTTTTCCTCAGATCACTTTTGTGGCCATTGCAGACAGGATATGGTTGCTATTAACAGGTGGTTTCTAAAAGACAGGTTTTACCTCTTTTTGTTTGTAATTACACATGGCAAGACAGCCAACAAAATGTTAAATAAGGCGAGAGGTTTAATTCTGGGACGGTATTTGATTCCATACAAGTAAAAATGTAGATTACTTGGCCAAAACTGAGCTTTGATTATTTCATCAACTGAAAATGTTGCCCAAATTTTGGTGTCATTATGTCTTCAAATATTTAATTTAGACTTACTGAAGTAAAATTCTAAAAAAACGATTTTAGTACAAGTTCTCAGCCTAGAAAAATGCTAAGTAAATTTGTATTTTAAAGTATTGAATTGAATACCGACCCTGGTTATTATTATTTTTTTTACTGGTGCTAAAGTATTGGTTCATTTTAACAAAGTCTTCATTAGATTAAATATTTAAAAATTCAAATTTTTTAATGTAATAATTAAATCACAAGTTACTGCCGGGAATTATAAAAGTGATAGTTGAGTTCTGGTAGAGCCAAACTGAATGTTAGTAATCAAAACCTACACCATTACATTACTAACTAATAATTATAACTCCACCATGCTCAAAAGGACTACAAATGTACAAATGACTAAGTAAAAAGCCTGTTATCATTCAAAAAGAGCTGTTTAAACTGAAGAGGGCGCTTTCAAAAAACGCATTTGTTTAAACCATTTTAAATAAAATATTGTGCATGTGATGTTTTGTTAAAATAGTAATTACAGAGATAATAAAAAAACTATCTAAAAAAACTCTTTTGAAAAGAGGAGGCATTTTAAAACGAATTTTAACGGCTGGTTCAAAATTATCGGATTCTTGTGAGGCCCCACAATTATTACAAATGGTTATGTTTATGGATATTTCAGCCGTTTCTGAACCGATTTTGATCAAATAAAGTTTATTCTTCCATTAAAATTGTATTCTCTTTCAAATTTGACACTCAGTTTTTCATTTTCTCACAACAAAATTATTTTGTGTAGCGCCCTCTCAACCAAAACTCAACTATCCCTTTAAAGATGGTTTTTGTTAAACAATATATTGATGCAATATTTATCATATAGTAGCAAAGGGGTTAGTAACATTCTCATTTATTTCAGAATACTTTTGCACAGACTTAATACATCATGATTTATGGTGTTAATATTTCAAACAGTATAGCTATAATGAATCAATAATTTGATATACTTAATCAACCAAAATAAATTTCTTGCATTGCCCCATCCATCTTGTGTAATCTATATTTTGATTATATTAACCCATTTTGGTAAATTCCAATATGACTATAGTTTTGAATTTGTCAATTCTCCCTACCATAACTCATATTATATAATAATTAGTACTTTATTGAATTAACATTTATACTTATTTATTGTTAGTGAATGTGTGTATATATTCTTCTTTTTTTTAAAAGTATAATTATACAGTTTTGATTATTCATGTAACTTTAAACAAAATAATGTTGTTTTTTTGGTTAACCAAATTATTAGTTACATAATATTTTGTGTGCATTTTAATCTTATATCAAAGTGTATGTGTATATAGTAGACCTCAATTATTTTATTGTATTTTATCATGTTTGGATGCTATTATTTTCAATGCAATGTTTCAGTTGCTCTGCATGTATTTTAATGTTAAATTTTGTATATTTTCCCAATCAGCCTTTACCTGCCAACTCGACGATTAAGCTACTTGCTTCATGCCTCTTTTAGGTGCTAGCTGTTACATTTCATGTGTACATTTTGTGTCTGAATTCTTTTTGAAAAACAAAACAACAACACTGAATTGAATTTGAGATTTCGAATAGTGAACTGTATAACTTGCATTAAAAGATCATAATTATAAATGTAAATTGAAGAAATATGGGGTCAGTAACATAGTGTGGTCAAAAAGATTGGGAAGGCACATAGATTGTTGTGGGGGCAGACTTATATTTGTGTCTTATCTTTCTCCTAGTTTTTTGTGTCAAATAATTGCATGGGGGCAAGTTGCCCATTTATAATCTTTTTATGGTCTAGATATGACTTTTATTGTTTTTGTAAAATAATTGGGGAGTTATACTGGGTTGGTTATATTTTCTTTGGTCTGTTTAATTTATATATGACTGTTGTTGTTTTTAAATTAAATGTTAATGGAAACCTATAATGAACATTTATCATGTATATTAATGTATGGTATGAGAGGGTGTGCAATTAAAAGTGAATGCTGTTTAGAAGTGTATTCTGACAGACTGACAGGCCTACAATTACTTAGATACAGGCTATGATGACATGCATGTGCAGTAATAATATGACTACGATGGTGATCGAATGACATCAATTAAGTTGTGATGTTTATAATCAGTGATAAGTTTGATAGTGATGTTGGTGGTGGCACACATTAGAACCAGAAGTAACCTGTTGGATTAATTTAGGTGAATTTGTTGTTGTTTGTTTGTTTGTTGTTGTTATTTTTATTTTATTTTTTTTTGGGGGGGGGGGGGGGGGTCAACAACTTAATTGCTGCTCTCTAGTCTTGTTGACAATAAAGACAACAATCTAAACCATTAAATTGCCTAATCCATAAGAACAATTTCCACCAATTATAAAACAGTTTAGCATGCCAAACTTACACCCCCATACACAATTGGCCCCTAACAGTAGGATTTTTGTCTTTAATATGAAGACTAAATTAGAACTCAAAGCTGTAGGCCTACATGGTACATTTAGCAAGGGAAATAGTTAACTGATGAAATTATTAAAAAAAAACATACTGTATAATGGAGAGCATAATCAACATTGTAGTACATAAACACTACACGTGCTTTTATGAGAGAAAAAACATCTCATGAATAATAATGATATGCTAATGAGAAAATTTGTGCGTAAATATGCAAATCATATAAATACAGCGCGCAAGTTGAACTGCGCATGCTCAGTAGAATTTCGCTGCTGTACAGTTTCAAAACACTTCAAATACTTTTACGTGAGAAATAGCATTACATGGGATCATCCGGCGCCTCATGAATATTCAAGACCTAGATAAATCGCTTCTAATTTGACAGATTTTTTGGCCGAGTTCACTCTCTAGTCTTTATATTATAGTTACTCTATGGTTCGCAACTACCTAGACAACCATTACAGAGTTTATATCCGGGTTATTGTTATTGGCCAATACAGTCAATCAACTCGATGGTCAATTATTATTTGGGCGTTTTAATTGGCAATTGGCGTGGAATCTAGTCGAATGTGTGCGAGTTTGTGCCTGCATGGTATGGTATCTCAGAACGCTATGTATGCGAGAATTCCGCAAGATTCGCGCAAGTGTAATTAGCCTCACGTTTGTTTATTCGCAACGCAACTTTGTCTCCGATCGCGTGGTGAAATAAACTGGAAGAGTTATATTTCTCCATTTATTGTTCAGTGATTGAATTTGGTAAGTTAAATTGGATATCCTTGTACTGTTTTGTTCATTTTGACCGGTGCTTTGACATTTTAAAGTAAGGAAAATATGTACAAACTCCGTTGTCATGATGACGATAGGGGACGATAGACGCTCGAGCTCAAAAACGAAAGTGAATGAATGTGAATGGTGAACGTGAATATGATTTGTACATATAAGAAGTAGTGTGGCCAGTATAGATTAACCCTATTTCCTATGGCTATGGGAAGGGCTTAGCTCAGTTGTGACTGTGTGTATTTACTATCGAGTCGACAATATACCAAGACAAGTGCAGTGAGTGGCAGTTGTGATGCTGTGGGGCCAGTAAATACACCCGTGTATTTGTACTGTTGAGTTTGAAAAAGTTTGAGTGACGATGATGATGATATTAATTATTATTCATGATATTGCACTTTCATTTTCAATGACAGTGCAATGTTTGCTGATCGAGTGATGACATGACAAAGGCAAAGATGGTCAAACTCAAACTCAAGGCCTTTTTACACCTAACATTTCTTGTTCAGAATCAGAGGACCTTAAATAGTAAAATTACTTGTAGTTCGGGCTAAACCTCTCCTGATTGCTGCACTATGATCTATCCAACACAAAAATATTTTTACTGGCCGATTCGGGGCCGATTTCTCCCTCAAAAAAACTTAAGTTTATGTGATACACAATTCATAATTTGATAATAATTATTAACATGATTAATTACCAACTCTGTTGTTTTAAAGACCACAAAATGTAGAAGAAAAATAAATTATTTCCAGTCTGTTAAATGTTAAATGGGAATTGGATATTTTGCAATAGTACAATGTACAAATGGCCGGTATGCTTAGCACCGTGTATTGTTTGTAAATGGTCCAGCTGACTCACGCCTGCGTCGCGATGTACACTAGCGAATGGGAAACTGTATGGCCAAGTATGCCCAAAAGTCACACTGCCGTATAGCAGTAGTGACTTCACTAACCCCCATTTTTGGGGTTAGTTGTAAAGACTATTGTTCATGAATGATTTCGTATTTTGTATTTTCTCACCTAACTTTGTAGATCTTGCTAGATGGCTGATGAAAAATTCTCCATTTGATGGCGTCACGTTGCCCCTAGCTAAATTGAAATGGGCTTCAATAATTTTCGTTGGTCCTGCTTGCACGTCAACACAGCATCACCGCACACGTGGAAATGGCATTCACTGTGCAGCTAGCGCATTTTTACATACGTCATCAATCATACGAACTTGTTTTGGTCGAAAGCAAGGCTCATCATCGACTGTTAAAACTGCAAAGTAAAAATGTATAATTTAATTTAATGTGTGTACGTTTTTTCATAAAAAATAAATATATTCCATCGTATTTCATTTAATTCTATTCAAAAATCAGTCGTTCCAATTTTTAAATCCATATTCTTTAAAAGTTTGAAAAACAACAATTCGCAAGCAAAATACGGTAGTTTCTTCTCAAGCGCACTCAGTGGCACACACTTTATTTCCGATTTGACAGGCATACAATAATGTGCGTAAGTAATTTACAACGTATCAATTCATGGCTGGACGAAGACTACCTACCGAAAGGTCATTTCAGCAACACACTTTTCACGGTACTTCCGTCGCAAGCGTGTGCGATGATCAGCGCTCGACGCGACTGCATGGCAAATGAACGTGAAATATTGGCTGATTCATAGCAAGAAAAGTGGGTAAGTATCAAAAACACATCTTTCAATGATTTAATTTCACCTTATAGATTACAAATGTCATGTCATAAGTGGAATGAATAAACGGGGAGAAACCCTACCTTACGTTTTGATGTAGGTGGGGATGTGGGTACCTGTATAGGTACCCACATGTAATGGGGATGAGCTGACTGGACCATTTACCGTAAATAGTACATGTGGATAAGTAAATGGTACGTGTTGGGTCAAAGCTTAGTCCTAATATTGGACCAAAAACAGTCAAAGATCATTTATATTACTAGGTCCACCAAAATTGAAAAAATACTATTTTTACCAAGTTCATAAAACTGTAGATTGTTGTTGTACATTGTAATTTGTAAGTGTCCAATTACTGTGGCAACAGCTGCAATGCTTGATAATGCTGATTGGCCATTTAACCGGCTAGGTCTAGGAATACAATTATTTGACATTTATACAAATTTGAAAAAATTTTAATTTTGAAACTGGGCCCAGGGGATCATTCGTTCCTGAGATGAAATTCAAGACAAATCGCTAAATGGCAGCAGATTTTTGCTAAAATACTTGAAATTTCAAAAAAAAATTTCCATCGACAGAACTAAATAAAAGATGTTACACAGTGTAAAAGTGCATGGCTGTTCTGTTAAAGAGGTATTCCGGGCCTGATAAAACCATTCGTTATTTGAATAAGCAGAATAAGATGCATAATTGGTGAAAGTTTGATCAAAATCGGACAAGAAACGCGAGAGTTATACCTATTTGAACATCATGTGGTAATGAGCGATCGTTTCAAAATTGCCGCCATATGTAACATCATTGACGAGCAACTCGCCATGGCTTAAGTACATGAAAATACACTTATTTCTCATTTTCGTTGCTAAAAATTATTTTTTCGTTGCTTGTTTTCACGAATTCATAGAAGAATATCGATGGGTCAACCTCTCTAGAATGTGTAAGCTCATAAATTTGCTTTGTTATTAAGAAAATTTTAATTTTGTAAAAGTTCCATGTAGAAGTCAAAATGGCTGCAGCTCGCAAGTGACGTCACGATCGATAGCAATTTCGAACGATACTAAAAATCAGAGCAAAGTTCATCCTGTCATAACTTTTTTATTGCTCTACCGTTTTGGTTCAGATTTTCGATCATGATTCTTCATATTCACTTCATTTGATAGCAAACATCACATTTCTGGGGTGGAATTCCCCTTTAAGTATCAATGTTATTTTTTACATAGAAATATTCACTATGATCGGTACTTTGATAATCTGGGTGCCCAAAATCAATTTAATTTTTTGTTAAAAAGTTATGACATTTACTGTGTAATATTCCTGCGTGCAGTGCGTGCACCTCAAGCATATATGGTATAACTTAACTTGCCTGGGGCACTACTCTAGTTTTGATCTACCTTTTTATTGCTAAATATTTATCTTTTTACTTCCTTTCATTTCATTTCTAATATTATAGGATGACATCTTTAAAGTGATCCAGTTGAAATGCCAACTCTGGCCTGATTCAGTATGGAGAGCTTTGCTGTGATTGAAGGTGCAGATGAGGAGGAGGATTTCCAAGCTAAAAGAACACTTAAATTTGATATCGGTGACTTACAGCTATCTCAAAACGATGAAGCATCTCTAGAGAAGGGCGATAATGACCCAGATGTGACGGTTGTAAATGGGCAAAGTCAGGAAGAGAGAAGGAACTCATTGTCTAACCACAGCAACGGAGGAGAAGTTCAAGAGAGCGTTGTTCAAATCATCACATCCCATGTGGAAGATCTGGATGTGAACAGTGAGTACATGTATAATAACTGGGACACTGGGAGCGGCCAGGATCACGGGGGAAAGAGCTACGACGGAAACGAATCGGAAACGAGAACTCGTGACTCAAGTTTAGAGGATGAGTTAGAAATCAGTGCAAATAACCGTCGTGCAGAGGAAGACTTTCAATCGCAAGTTGCAAATACCTCCAAAGTAACTGAGGTTAAAGAGAACGATACAAGTGTGAACATTGAGCAACAGGTAGAAACCCAAGAAGAAGCCGAGAAACAAAATGAGCATCCCCAATTAACTGAAATGGCTGATGACCTCTCGCCACCCCAGGAGCATTCAAAGACCCCCGACAAAGGTGAACGGAAAAGCAGGCAGTTTGTTGATAGTCTGATCAAGAGTGCCAATGCTTATGTCATGGAACACAAGTACAAGCGGGCAATGAGGAAGTATGAGGAGGCGCTTGTGACAGCAGCTGAGCTGAAGGACGCATTCTTGATCCAGTCCTGTATGTGCAACGTGGGAGCCATTCTCATCACGTTGGGTCAAGCAGGGAGGGCTGTCGAAATCCTGCGAAAGCTGCTAGAGAGCAACAATGCCGAGAAAACCGGGGAAAACGGGGAAGATGCTGTGGCTGACATCCAGTACAACCTTGGGCTAGCTTATGACGCGAACGGCGATATTGACAGCGCTGTGAAAAGCTTCAAGTGTGCCATCGATATTTTCGAAAAGCAGAAGGATGACAAAGGCAGGGCGGACTCCTACAACCAGATAGCTGACCTGCTTGTCAGGAAGGGTGACCTGGAGCAAGCCAGGGTCTGCTACAACAGGGCAGCCCAGTTCTACGCAAGGGATGGGAATGGACTGATGAAAGCCAGGATGCTGGTGAAGGAAGCGAGGATGCTGAATGCAGAGGCCGACAGGGGCAAGTTTCTGGAGGTGATCAGCACATGCGAGGAAGCTAGTACCGCTGTCCTTAGGGACCAACAATCCAATGGTATGACTCTATTTATGGTTTTTATTTTGTAAAGGTCTGACACATTGTTTTGTTTTAAAAGAGCTTTGCAGCATTGAGCAACAAAAGCAGCTGGTCAAACAAAAACTGTTAGGTGATATTATGTGATTGGAGTTTGAACACAAACGCTGAATTCATATTTATGATAGTACTTACAAAAATGCCTGCACACTTTGAATGATATGTATAGTGAAAACATTGGAATACATTTTTTTGTCTTTTTCAGAACTTAATTAAAAGTTAAGAGTGTTTTTCCAAAAATGAGTAGTTTAAGTTATTAGAATAAATTAATTGATATTGTGAATACATATCATATGAAATTCTGTAGGAAACTGTACGAAGGAAGCCAAGCTGTTCCACGACATGGCCGTTCTCTGCAGAAAGCGAGGCAACAATGCTGAAGCACTAAAATGGCTGGAGGAATCCTGGAAGCGATGTCAGCAGTGCGGAGGCAAGAAGCCCAGCCGGGATGACCTCAGGCTTCGAGCGGCTGTCGCCCAGAGTCTCGCTCGCATGTACCTGCACTCCTGCGAGTTAATGAAGGCTATTAGTGTGTACAATGAAGCGATTTCTTTACACGGTATGTTTATTCTGAGCACTACATTTATGTTACCAAATTTGCATTTTAGACCTGCAAGGCCATCTTGCAATCGAGGTGGTTCAGATTTGCAAATCAGACCCCCAAGGCCATCTGGTGAAGGCATGTATCTCCACTCCTGCGAGATAATGAAGACTTTTAGTGTGTCCCAGGAAGCAATTTCCGTTCATGGTACTAGGTTAATTCTGAGCACTACATTTATGGTGGTCACTCAATTTAAACCACTGATTGCTTCATGACAATATCATGACAACTTTGGTTTGCAACTAAGTTACTCAATTTATTCTTCATAAACCATTTCAATTTCTTTGAAATGCTAGGTGCCCAAGGGAACCAGTCAGAGCGTGGCAGGTGTTATTACTACCTTGGAGAAGCCTAGTACCCAAGACAATGTGACTATCCATAGTGCTTAAATGCTACTACCTCTCAAAATCTAAATCACTTATTGGTTCATAAATAGATGACAATATCTTTTATAGTGTGTTTGGACTTCCGACTGCAATATTATTCAGTAATTACTCAATTTATTCTTCATAAACCATTTCAATTTCTTTGAAATGCTAGGTGCCCTAGGGAACCAGTCGGAGCGTGGCTGGTGTTTCTACTACCTTGGAGAAGCCTACAGAAGACTCTGCGACTACCCGAGTGCTGAGCGCTACTATCACGTCGCTCATCAGACCATCTCAGAATCAGGTACTAGGCAGCACTCATACAGATATTATTACCATACCGTTGTGCGGAGCGCAGCTGTGGATGTACAGCCATAGACGATGCATAGTTGGTCTTTGAGCATTGACTGCCACCCATGCATTGTCTATGTACTCTGTGCTCCAAGGAATTTGTGTGCAGTATGACCATACCGTAGATGTGCTAGACAGTGTGAATTCCCCAACCTAGAATAATGAATGTATATTATGCACATTTCATAGTGGTTTTAATTATTTTTCTAGCAGTTTGCGATTCAACTCGTGACTGAACTTTGCTTTTTTTTTTGGTTATCCCTATGTGCATTGCAGTCATGTAATCAAATGGTATTAACATGCAGAGAGTGAAATGAAGTAAATATCTTACAAATTTGTCTTTGTTCATTTTGATAAAATACTGTGATCAAATACTGAAAATACTGAAAAAAAACATTTCTTCAAATACTGAAAAAATTGAACCCCTGATGGTATAACATATGACACTGATAAAATGTCTTGGTAAGCAGATTGTGTTGTAATCAAGTTTGATATCATATTTCATTGAAATTAATGGCAGTTCTCACATAACAATTTCATGAGTATTTATTAAAATGAGACTTCAATAAGAACACTTTTTATTGTTTTTACTTAAGGCGATCGCGATGAGCTGTGGAAAGTTACAGAAGGGCTTGCGGATATCAATGTAGCCAGGAACCACTTGGAAATGGCTGCCATGTACTACAGGTATTATTGCGACAAATTCACATTTGTGTATTCTTTGTTGATATTTTTTCAGATAGTCATTTTCTTTTGAGCAAACCTGCAATTTTGAACATAGATTTTCTTATTCTGTGTTCGTCGGGGTTTAAAATCTAGTTGCCTGATCAGGCTACTAAAAGTTGTCTTTTATTAACTTCTTATTCTAATCCCTTATTCAAAGCATATTTTAGATGCTGACTTTTAGTTCAATGAGAGCTGCAAGAAAAGAAAAAGTGTTTGTTGTCAATTGAATTCCAATTTACTATTAAGCCAAAAAATGTAATGAACTGTTTGAATTATTGTCGTATGTACTGCATGTATGTAAGTATTAATTGAATAACTGATATCATTATTATATTATTATTATATATTAATTTCTTACTTGTTGTAAGCAACAATATTTCCTGTGATAACCCAATTTGTGTGTGTTTCCTCTGCTCATTCTATGATTTGCTTTAATTATTTTTCTTTCATGTAGTACTGAACCAAAACTTTCCTTCATTAACTTTACAGGGAAGCATTATCTGTTAGGGCGCCCTCTCGCAGCAGAACCAAGTCAGCTTCGGAGAAGATCATCATCAAGCTGACCAAGGTTCTGGAGGATCAGAAGGAGCGGCATTTTGACCTGTTGGCCGCCCGTCGGAAGCGCATGCCCGTTGTCGTCGGTTACGATCCTGTAAGTCATTATCCTTTTTCGTAGATGCCAACCTTCCCTGCAATTTGTTTTGTAAATGCCTCCCTCAATGCTAGAAATAATCTTTCTTTTTTTCCTTTTGGCCAAGTCGGACAAGTAAAATGAAGATTTTTCAAATCCTAGTGGCCCGATACGTAAATCTGGTGGCCCCAAACAAAGAAAAACATGAATAATTCTGTTATATATGGTTGTCCATTCAGGCCAGTTGAATTGAGTATGATCAGTGAAATTTGGTGGCCTGAAGTTAATTTTTAGTGGCCACTGTCCAGCGGGCCTGTGCCTAATTTTGAGCATTGCTGTTAGTTATTATCCTATAAAAGAAATGCCAACCCTCCCTGAATTCCAGAGGGAGGCTCCCTTAATTTGTTTTTGTTATGCCTCCGCAACGAAGTAGCCGGAGGCATTATGTTTTCGGGTTGTCCGTCCGTCCGTACGTCCGTCCGTACGTACGTCCGTACGTACGTCCCGTTCTCGTGATCGCGTTATCTCAAGAACCGATTAACGGATTTTCACCAAACTTGGGTCATGTATGTATCTTGGGGGGTCAATGATCTGATTAGATTTTGGGGTCATGAGGTCAAAGGTCAAAGGTCACACAGCTCATTATATATGCAAAAATAGCTCGTGATCGCGTTATCTCAAGAACGGATTGACAGATTCTGACCAAACTTGGTACATGTATGTATCTTGGGGGGCCAATGATCTGATTAGATTTTGGGGTAATGAGGTCAAAGGTCAAAGGTCACAGAGCTCATTATATATGCAAAAATAGCTCGTGATCGCGTTATCTCAAGAACGGATTGACAGATTCTGACCAAACTTGGTACATGTATGTATCTTAGGGGGCCAATGATCTGATTAGATTTTGGGGTCATGAGGTCAAAGGTCAAAGGTCACATAGCTCATTATATATGCAAAAATAGCTCGTGATCGCGTTATCTCAAGAACGGATTGACAGATTCTGACCAAACTTGGTACATGTATGTATCTTGGGGGGGCCAATGATCTGATTAGATTTTGGGGTAATGAGGTCAAAGGTCAAAGGTCACAGAGCTCATTATATATGCAAAAATAGCTCGTGATCGCGTTATCTCAAGAAGGGATTGACAGATTCTGACCAAACTTGGTACATGTATGTTCCTTGGAGAGCCAATGAACTGATTAGATTTTGGGGGTCATGAGGTCAAAGGTCACACGGCTCATTATATGTAAAAGTAGCTTGAGATTGGAAATCTCAAGAATTGAATATCAGATTTCAATCCAACTTGATACCTGAATGTATAATAGGGAACAATTGTAGTCATTAGATTTTGGGGTCATGAGGGCAAAGGTCAAGGTCACTTATAGCTCATAATTGTGATACGTCAAGATCTAAAAGACAGAGTACCATCAAAATTGAGTTGACAGAATTAATTCTGTGTACATGTTGATTTGGGCTTGACATAAATAAATTGCATAATGGCGGAGGCATCATTTTCGACTGCGCGCAGTCGAAGATCCATCTAGTTTTTGTATGCGTCACACCACACAAATGTCAATGCCTCCCTGATTATTTGAAAAATTGTTCCAAGTATGCTATATGCAAATGATAGAAACCTCTCTGTTTTCTGAATGATTTTTTCCCTGAAAATGCATGGTTGGCGTCTCTTCTATGTCTGCCATTGTTTAGAATATGCAGCGCTTGCATGTAAATTTGTGCTACCCTCAATTCATATATTTTACATGGCTTAATCGCATTACACTTATTCATTGGTTTTAAACAAATAAACCAAACGGTATTGTCACTATGTTACTTTTTTTTTTTTTCTCAATTTAATTTGCCCTAAATATTGTCAACAGCTCGGTGTGCTTTGATGTTGTAAAATTAATTTTGCAGCTTTTATTTCTTAAATTAATAAAAAGCTAAAAGTTGTCAGTAATTTTGCTGCTTATGTAAATTTTACCCTTTTTATGTTGCTTCATATTACATATATATACATTTTGTTTCTGAAAATGTGAGTTTGCCCCCGATATATTTGCCTTTGGTGTTCATGTGTTTTCATACCTTATTAATTCATGGAAATACCTTTCTTGTTATGTCTGTAAAAAATTACATTTCATAGAGCTACAATATCCTTCGCTTTGAAAGTTTTATGACTTTCTAGCTAGCATATTTCATGTTGAATGTCCTCATTACATACAAAGGTGAATTGGCTGTGCTAATTAGAAAATGTGCAAATTATAGATACATTTTATTATTGTACTTGTAAAAATTTCATATATTTTCGCCCCATCTTGTTCATCACATTGGGTGAATATTTCTTCCCTGTAGCGATCTCGGCTGTCTGAATACACTCTCCTGGATGGAAACGCACAATACTCTACTGAGGTTAATTAAGTTGCCATACCCGCAATACCTTAATTGGCAATGCGGACCTCATAGTTTAGACACTGTGATGATCAAGAATAATGTATTAGGAATGATGGCCATTTCATTATTTTTTGTTTCACTTTGCGAACAAATATATGCAAATAATTAAAACGTTCTCAATATGAAGTTTTTGAAAGTGGTCAACATTTCTGATACATTACACTTATATTTATCCCAAACCTCTAAAATCAAAAACTAACATCACATTAGAACGTGTGACTAACATTTGCAGTGATGCATTAATCAGAGAGGTGGGAGGACCCACCTCTCTGCATGAATTAACATTAAAAAACCAATCACCAGTGTGTCCTCTCCTGACTAAATTGTTCCTAAGTCAGAATTTCTTCCTACATTATTGCATGATTTTGTCCTATGTGGTATTCCAAATCTATTCCTAAACTTCTTCCTAAGTCATTTCCTAACTTTTTTTTCTAGCTCAGTTGGTAGAGCAACTGTCTAGCAATCTAGAGGTCTCAGGTTCGAATCCCATGGAAACCCTATTTTCTTTGCTAACTTTCATTTATATTATATATTTGTGGTCAATATCCCTACATGTATGTTTGAAATGATAAATTCCTTACTCACGCAAGAGCATGGAACTCCAGTGACCCCCCCCCCCAAAAAAAAAAAAATCATAAAAGAGCACTAAATGGGCCAGAATAATGTTGATGAATGTTGATTATAAAGTCATATAAATTACACTCAAACCTTTCTTACACCTTTCTGTACATGTATTTATCTACAGGCATGCAATCTCTTAACTAATATTTCTTACAGATGATAAGAAGAAAGGTACATTTAATGTATTGTATATTAATTTCACTATTTTTGGTTTGTGTTGTGTATTTTCAACAGCATATCTTAATATCAGAATGATTCTCATATAAGATTTGTGAGAATAGGGAGAACCAGTTAATGTTTGCTATAATAATGTAATGTATGACTTTTGGTCTTATGACTACACTGTATTACAAACTCACGTACATGTGTTGTTCTTAAGCCCACTGCACACTTCATGGGTCCTGTTGCAGAAAGAGATACAATTGATTGTAAGTCAGAAACTTTGCGGGTTCCAACCAATCAGATTCACGCATATAGAACACATGATCTGACTTACAATTAATTGTAATTTACAATCGATTGCATCTCTTTCTGCAATGGGGCCTTATGTTCCGATATATCTGAACTAATGCAAGACAAGCATAGTTTAATTATGTAGTCTAATCCAGATCCTTAATTGCTTTTCGTATCACATTAGATCATGTAGTGTATGTGCGGTGGGATTTAGATGCAATTGAATGTCACAGTACTGGTTTAAACATTTGTTGATACAACTAGCAAAGTACCTACTGCTTCGTCTAGTACATATCACAGAATTCTGTTATTTCCCCCCCCCCCCCCCCCCCCCCAAGATAATTATACTCTTGAGCTCCCTCTCATTTTTAAATATAAAGCCTATAAATGCACACATTTAAGCCACCTGTTTGAAAGTTAATAACATAACAATGTGATTCAGAATGGTGTGCATTACATGTGTTTAAAATAACATAGAACATTCATAGTAAAAGTATACTACTAAGTGTTATTGTTCTAAAATAGGCCTAAAATTTGTAAACCCCTTTTTCATTTTATATTTTGTTTGCCAGGAGGTTTTTAAGCCAGCCAATGGGCACCATCCTGTCACCTCTACGCCCCATGCAGCCTCATTCCGCCCCAAAGACAAATCACGAATGAGATCGTAAGTTTGTCATTTATTTATTGTGATAGTCAATATAGGGCCTAAATTTGTTATTCTTGCAGAATCTTCGTCGGAGGCTAAAATATGCCAATTTTTTTTGTAATTTTAGCCTCTGAAGAAGATTCTGCTAGGATTGAAAATTTAGGCCCTGTATTGACTCTCATTTTATTTCACAGGCATTATTAGGGTTGATTGGCAGTTTCAGCAGTATTTTGCATCATTCAAACTCTGCAGCTCCTGCTGGAAACCATGATTTACATATAAAGCAGCAACCAAGTTATTTGCATGTGATTCTCTTTTTGATAAATTACTTGTAGCTGAGTGTTAGTTGTTTAAGTTGTTAGTTGTTTAAGTGTAAAAAAATGACGCTGATTTATATTTTTGTGTTTCACTGAACAGAGGGCTCGAATGTTTCATGGCTTTCAAAATGGGTCAATGTGAATCTTTCTCCTGTAGTGAAAGGAGATACATGGAGGGCCTATGATAGTGGATCAGATCTTTCTCCTGTAGTGAAAGGAGATACATGGAGGGCCTATGATAGTGGATCAGATCTTTCTCCTGTAGTGAAAGGAGATACATGGAAGGCCTATGATTGTTGATCAGATCTTTCTCTATTTCTACAAATGTATGTGTAGTTAGTGCAGATGTGTATTTTGATTGTTCCAGACTGTAACTCGACTAGACACCCTCTAATATTCTGTTCTTTTGATTCACATTTATGACTCAAACTTTAAAAGGCAAACAAAATGGGTCAGGACAAATTTCGCTCCAGTAATGAGAGGAGTTTGGGACAATGATAGAAAATCTGATCTGTCTTTAGTTTTGGGTTTAGTCTGTGTGCACACTTACACTGATATTTGATAGACTTTTATCTTGCAGATATGTGCATTATGTATTACAAACTCCATCATTCTGTGCTGATGTTTCACACTTAGGGCTCGAAAGAGGAAAGGCAGACGAGATGGCGAGGGAGCGGGTCTGGCTCCAGTAACCCGAGGAGTTGGGTCCTACGACAGCGAATCGGACCTGTCTCTGGTTGCGGGTGTAGTTGGTGTACACCAGGCCTACGCAGAGGACATCAAGTACACTTCGTCTAGAGGGAAGGGGAAATCACACTTACAAGTTCACAAAAGGTAGGTCTTCGCTGAGTATTTATAGTTCTTTATCGTGTTTTATAAAATTCTACTGATCTACTTTCATCTATGATTTGGGTGATTTTGGTAACTTAGAACATCCAAAGAGCAACAAAATATGCGTTGTTGTGCATCATACATTACTAAATGATAAAAAATAACACCAGTAATATATTGTCAACTTTCAAACCATTCAGTCACTATAAGAATCAGTTATCGGTCACTCCACCGGGAACCAGCAGCAGCAGCGATAGCGACGACAGCGACGATGATGAAAAGAGCAGCGATTCGGGATGCAAGAATGTCTGGGAACGGGCGAAGGAGATGATCGGCAGACTGGGGTCAGAGTCTAGCAGCTCAGACGAGGGCGGGGCCAACGTAAGAGGCGGCGATAGGGCTACTGGCCGGTACACGAGTACAAACGACGAAGACGAAGGGATACAGTCCAAGGGATCAGACAAGTAAGAGTGATATTCAAACATAAAGGAAAATGACCAGAAAGAAATTGAATAAACGAAACTGAGCAAAGAAAAATGGGCTTTGCCGGGAATCGAACCGGTCTAGCAATCCGAAGGTGTCGGGTTCAAATCCCAAACAAAGCCCATTTTTCCTTGCATAGTTTCATTTTAAGTACAAATTTAATCAACTATTAAATCAAGTTCGTTACAGTCGATGAGATTTCATAAATAGTTTCATAAATAGTTTATCAGTTGTTATTCAGACAAGCAATATCGTAGAATTAGCAAAGGTTGATAAAATGAATGATAGGTTAACAAGTTAGAATGAAATCATCCAGTCAAGTTTTGTTTGTAGTTATTGAGATTTCATAAATAGTCTGATAGGATGAAATGTCAAGTAAGAATGAAATCATCTTGTCAAGTCATTACCATCATTAATGAGATTTTGTAGTCTATCTATGGTTATTTAGATTTTAAGCAGTTTCAAAGATTTTGAAATGGATGATAGAGTGGATGATAGGTTGACACAAGTAAGAGTGAACTGAACAGTTTTACAAACATATGTCTTTTACATACATTATTAGGACTTAAAATGCCCATTTCATCAAAACATGAATTACTGACAAGTGCAGGGTTTTGCTATATCCAGTCACAATTAGTCCTTCTTGTTGGTACCCACAAGACCAATTCCATAATTTACAGTGGAATGAGAGTTTGGCTTTAATTTCCGATTATGACAAATGTTTACGTTGAATCATGTAAATTTATCTGGTGATATTTCAACACTATATGCATGTATTTAATGTTTTCCCCCCCATTTCAATCTTTTTAGGTTTGATCACACCTATGAGCATCCAGAAGACTTGATCAATGAAGCACTTTATACATCTATCAAGAAAAAAGGTATATATGCCCCTTGAAGTGATCTAGTTACTATATTGACATTAATGAGAGAAATCATGAGTGAAAACCTGAGCAAAACAAGTCAAGCAAAAACAAAATGTGTTGAGAATATGATTGAAAATGCTGTTTGAAATTGCCATCGCTTGTGACGTCATTTGCGAGCTGATTGTAATTTGTACATGAAACTTGTACAAAAGTCAATTTTTTTTTCATTAAAAGGCAATATTGTAAAATATCAATTTTGGTGTGAATTAAACATACCAAAGAAAAGTGTTTTTAGCAACTCAAATGAGAACTACTTATTTTAAAGTGAATGTTCGTTCATGTACAAAACTTTTGGTGAGTTGCTAGTGAATGATCTTACAATCGGTGACAAGTTTGAAAGGATCGCTCATTTGTTCATCATGTTCAAATAGGCATCGTCTAGACTGATTGATTTGAGCGGCGCTTTTGACACTATTGACCATTTGCGTCTGTTACAAACTTTGAAAACCCATTTTTTGATCAATGGTAAAGTTCTTGCATGGATTGAATCTTACTTGGCTGATAGAAAACAGACAGTTGAAATGGATGATATTGAATCAGATGTGTTCAAGGTACCCTTCGGTGTCCCTCAAGGGTCACGTTTAGGCCCCCTATTGTTTACGTTGTACACAAGCAGACTCCTCACAAATATTCAAAAGGAGTTCCCTATTATTACTTGTCACTGCTACGCAGATGACACACAAGTATATTTGTCATTCTGTCCTAACACACTAAATGAAACTACCGTATTAGAAACATGCATCAAGTACATTAGAACTTGGATGTTACAAAACAAACTGATGTTGAATGGTAGGAAAACGGAATTGTTAGTCATTGGTACTCCACGTCAGGTATCTAAGTTCAAGTCAAACAGTATATTAGTAGGTGACACTGCTATAAAACTATCCCATAACGCGAGAAACTTAGGAGTGTTATTTGATACTCAGTTGAACATGGAATCACAAATCATTAGTGTATGTAAATCAGCATATTATATGATTTATAATCTGAGGCGCATTCGTAAATACTTTGATCAAGATAGCATGAAAACTGTCGTCCACGCATGCATTACGAGTAAATTAGATTATTGTAATAGTCTATTGTATGGATTACCAAACTCACAGATAGTTAAGTTGCAGCGGGTTCAAAATACATGTGCAAGATTGATTTGTAATCTCCCTAAATTTGCTCATGTTACACCACTGTTAAGAGAATTACATTGGTTGCCTGTACGTCAAAGAGTTGAATTTAAGATGTTAATGATAGTCTATAAAGCGCTAAATTTGACCATTTAGCTACATTATTGAATTATTGAATTTTAAATTTCAAACCCATGGTCATAATCTTCGTAGTACACAAGACACACTGGCATTGCAGATCCCCCAAATTAGAACAAAAGTAACCCTAGGTGATCAATCATTTCTTTGTGCAGCTCCTAGATTGGAATAAGTTACATGTGGATATTAGGAAATCTAAAACTTTAGATTTAAATTAAAAGTAAAAACCTATTTGTTTTAAACAGATTTAATTTTATCTATGATTATGCTTTAAATTATATAGCATTGTGTAGTGGAATAGCATCTAGGAGCTCTTGAAGCGCAGTAGAATATATAAATATAGTTTCTGCGCTCTATAAATGATTTATTATTATTATTATTATTATTATTGTGACATATTTGACTGATTATTGCTCTTATTTTTATTATTCTGATATACTTAATATTTAACTTATAAATATCTGGCCTGTAATTTCTCCTTAAAGAAGGCATTATAATTATAATATAGTTATAATTTTATAATGAGTGAATGAATGAATGAATAACTTTATTAGCAATATGTTCAAAGGTAACAAGATAACAATCATATAATTAAATAATAAATGTTAACAAACAAACAAATTGGTAAAAGGACAGAAATAGCAACTATTGCTAGTGGTATGACCCTCTGTACATGGATTGGTAATATTTACATTTGAATAAGGCAAGAAACTATGATTTTACAAACATGCTATACTTAGTATTAACAATAGTGGGCATTCAGGCACTAAAATAGGTTGTTCTAAAATGTGAATTGTCAAAACATATCCATAATGCATTTTTATTTTGCCGATGCCACATTTGTACGTTTTTATACTAACATCCCATTCTTTTAATAATAATATCTCAAGAACTGTGTTAGAACCAATAAGCATCAAACTTAGCAGCAAGCCTACACGCATTCCTCTACAAAATATAACTATTTTAACGTAATATTTTATTGTAGTAGTTATAATAGTAGTAATAATGTTTTTACTACAGTAGCACAAAATATATTAACATCTCAATACACTTTACATATAATAATGTTACTTTTTTTGTTTACCTTTAATGTTTAATTATTTCTACTTATTCCCAATTTAAAACCAAAGGAACTCCCCAAAACTCCTACAGCGACGAGCTCATCTATGAAAGCCTGCAAGGAACAAAAGCATTCGGAAGAAGTATGCATACACGAATGCCCCTTTCCAATAATGTTACTTTTTAAATCTCTAACGTTTAAATATTTCTACTTATTCCCAATTTAAATCCAAAGGCACTCCCCAAAACTTCTACAGCGACGAGCCCATCTACGAAAGCATGCAAGGAACAAAGGCCTTCGGTAGCAGCATGCCTACACGAATGCCGCCGCCCCCCGCCCCACCCCTCAAGAGCCACCCCTCCCTCAGTAAGAAGAAGTACCATGACGTCAACCGACCGTCGACATCCCGGGACGATAACGACGACGAGGACGACGATTACAGCGATGGTTCGTTCACGTCGGTGACGGAAGATGAGTTGAGCGAGATGAGAGATGAGGTGCCACAGTCACATTTCCCCACCACAAACAGAATGAGCAGAGGAGGCCTGTGAGTACACAGATCAAACCTTGTGATAAGTTTAAAACCTATTCAGGACTGGTCCCCAAAATACTCGGGCATTGGTCAATGGAGAATACATGTTATAGTTAAACGATAAGTCATTAGTCTTGAACGGGATAATGCTCGAAATTAACCTTTTTTGCCTTGTGGCCCAGCCGGGCAAGTAAAAACAAGATTATATAAATTCTAGTTACCCGAAACATAATGAATGAATGGATTAATTGTCCACATTTTAAAAAAGAAGAAATTTGGCCTTCACTGGTTAAAATACAGTGTCTGTGGTCTATCAACATCTGTTAAAAAGACAGGTTCACTTTCATTTTAAATTGTGCCCAGATGAGTTGCTTAGCCTTAGTAGTTTACTATTTAGTCTTATTAGTATAGTTAACATTTTGTTGGTTCCTATCTTTTTCTAACAGGGAAGCCGGGTTGTACGAAATGCAGAAGCTCGAGGACGAACGAAAGGCGCGGAGACAATCAAACGGGCCTTCTTCTCCAGCTCATTCCACTTCTTCAAAGGGCAAGCAGTCATCTTCACGTGTATGCTCTGTAATGTGAACTTGTTTTAACATACAGTCAAACCTGTCTTAGTGGCCAGCTGTCTATAGCAGGCAACTTGTCTAAAGTATGTGGCCTCTAACAGTGATCCTCTGTAGAGAAAGACAATGGTACAGAACATGTCTATAGAGATCACCTGTCTATAGCAGGCAACTTGTCTAAAGTGGCCTCCAAAAGTGATTCTTAGCAGATAAAGACAATGGTACAGAACCTGTCTGTAGAGGTCCCTTATCCACGGGCGTAGCGAGTTACGTAATACCTATTCAACTGGGGGGGATGTAATCCGATGAATGAATAGCTCATCCCCCCCACTTGCATGGGTATCAATGTCATGTCTACGCCCGTGCCCTTATCTTAAGTTGCCACTTTTCTTGTTTCCCTTAAGTGGTCACTATACACAGGTTTGACTGTACACAGGGGAGTGGATAGTCCTGGAAAGGACTGTTGGTATTCTTTCTTGAGCGTGTAGTTCTAAAAGAACTACAGTGCAGGTATGCATTCATTGTATGGTGGGAGAGGGGCGGGTTACTTATAAATATGAAAGATGTTTTTTTTTTGCCTACTTATTTCCAACATTTCCATGATTCCTTTGTTTACGGCCCTTGGGCAAGATGAGTATAAGAATGATTTAATAGGGTAAGCTTTTAAAAATGAAATGTTACTATTCATATTGTATAATCCTAAAATTTGTGAAGCTTTATAAGTTATATCACTTACAATCTTTGACTTGTTAAAGCTTTTTGTGATATTTATGATATTTTTTTGATCTCAGAAATTTTGGAGCCTTGCAATTTCTGTAATATTATTAATTGTTGAGCAAACACAGTCACCAAACTATTTGTACAGCAATTGACAATGACAACGTTGAAGTGTCTTCCGCTTTTATAAATTATTATATCCCAATGTATCAGGAATGATTGTCTTTCAAAGTAAAAAAAACCGACATAATTACATTTATGAGGATTATGTTCAAGATAACTATAATGGTAACCGCCTCATGATTACTAATTGACATATACTACCATCGTGCATTCTGAACAACTGAAATTTTGTATGATTTCATATTGTACATATTCATTTATATACTGTGAAAACATTTTTTTAAAGTGATGCAGTTCATTTATTTTAAAGGAAAGTCTTGTTTCAAGTTTATATTAATCATATTAGCCCAAATCCTCATCAGTGGCACAACTTAAGTCCGGGTTAAAAGGCCAGAAATTACCACTTAACGGTAAAACCGTTTCACACCTGTGGAAATTCACTAACACATTGATTCCCTTCATTATCCATTCAATCTCTCGAGTTCTGCTTTGGTATCGGGACAAAGGAGCGCTGGACATTCCAGTCATGGTATGACCGATCACATTACTGGTGAGCGGTTATACTATGACATGAATTGTCAAGAGAACCTTTGTCTGTATGCTTTTGGAGAGGGGTTTGCATTGATTAATTTAACAGGTGTGACATGGTTTAAACAGTTACTGGTAATTGCTGACTGTTGTAGTATGGACTAAAGTTGTGCCATTATGAGTAAGTTACTTACAGCTGCTGTGGTTAGTGGTACTGTAAACGTTTGTATTTTTGCGCGATTAATATTTCGCGCTGAGCAACACAAAAACACATTCGCGGCCTTTTAATTTCGCGGCCAAGCAAGTGTTCACACGCATTTATATTAGCGGGTTTTAATATTCGCGGACACTGACTTCAGCGTGAAATCCGCGAACATTAGTGCACCGCGAACATTACCACGTTTACAGTATTCAGGTTCATGTGTATAGCAAAAAAAGAAAAGAAGTCAAATTAAAAAGTTGTGAATATGGATGGGAAATGCATAATAATCTGAAATTGACATAAGTTCTAAAAGGATGGTGTCACATTTTTTTCTTCATTCAAATTAAGATAGTGCTTACATTATTTGTTAACAGTTGTCATTTTTTGCACATGTCAGCAGTTACTAGATCCCTTGCCAATAGTATTCAAATTATACTTTGCTGATTGCATATCGGTATACTTAAAGATATATGCTTGAGTAATGGTCAAGGTTTGTAAATTTACAAATAGGCATGCTGTACAGCCTAGAATATGAGAAAATATTGCTAAATTAACCAGTTTAAAAGGTTGTAGTTTCATATTTCGGACTACATAGTTAGCTAAAGTCAAAAATGAAAGTAAAATTCAAGATGAAACAAACATACCTGGCACGAGAGGAACACTGCCGTCCAGCCCGTACCTAGCCAGACTGTCCATGGTCGATTTCGCTGGCTCACGTACTGCATGTTTAATACCTAGACGGGCCGTGGCTGCGGCTGTACATCGTTTAACCAGGCGATGAGGACAAAATAATTTGTAAAATCAGAATTTCACAGGAATGCAAATACTTCAGAGGGAAGTTATTACTATTCAGATGTCCTGACTAAGGTTACTCTCATATGGATTCAAATACAAGCGAAAACCTTACAACCAACATTTTCAGGAAGAACTAATACTCATGTGTACATGTACGTTTAATTTATAATTAAAAGTATCACATATTTTCTTATTTTTTGTATATTTCAGCAGATTCTATTGTCAATAGACAAAACACAATCTTAATTTTGTTACCTGGTATTTTGTTTTAATTTTCAGCTGTTATCATAAATGCTTTCATAATTTTTTTAATTTGTATTATTAATTGTGTATGAATCAACATGTACATGTATATAGTTTGAAGAAATACATTTTTACATTTTTGTTTTCAATACAAATATTTACCTCTGAAATGTATATCTTATGTTTGTATCTTATATAGTTTTCTGTGCATTATTATTCCAGTATGTTACGTGTACATACAATCAAGTACTATAATTTCACCTAACTTATAATCACCTTGAATGTGTTGTATCTATTGCAAATCTTTTCTGTGAATTTATTAACAGTTGTTTTGAATGTCTATAAAATCAGTGTTTTAAACTGTTTTTCCTGGCTGGCATGCTGAATCGATAATCTTTGCCAATCTTTGCAGTTGATATCCACAAGCATGTTTTCATACATGATTTGCAGTGCTGTTTTGAAATATTGTACGTTTTGATAGCCAGAATTATGTTTGATGAGATATGATAACTGTTATAAAGCCGATTTTAGACATGTTTCTGTACATCTAGAGATGCGCTATTTCATGCTAGTAAAACTTGATTGAACCCTACATGCATGTGCAAATTACTATTGTCATCAGTTTTTACATTTTAATGAATTTCGTCTTAACTTGACAAAAATTATTGTTCAATTGTTACGTAAAGACTTTGTTACCGGCAGTAAGTGTATTTCAATTCCCGACCATTGTAAGTAACACCTTTAGAAGTAACATATTACTATCCAGCATTTTCATTTACGGTGTGAAAAATTGATTCCTGAAAACTTTGAACAAAGTTATTTTGAGTACCGAGAGTTTAAGCCATTGAACAACTGTGGAGATGTGGTGATCATAACTTGTCATTATTTAGTATTTTTATTAAATTTTATGTTTTTTTAAAAAGTGAACATGGCTTTATATTTACATCAGAGGTGTACACATGGCAAAACTGATAGATTTGGAGAATAAAATATCAGAAGTGTTAATTGTACATGTATATCTGATGAACCGGTAATATGAAGGTTTAAATTTGGACAAAATCACCACAATTGTATCATTTTATCCATGATTTATCCATGATTGTAAATTAATATCTTATGAATTCAAACATATAGGGAAACTGACCAGAAATATATTGTGATTCTGGCAAAGAGAATTAAGGGGTTTCTGGGACGAGCACCGTCTATGGTTTTCTATAGCTTAGTCGGAAGAGCACCGGTCTAGCAATCCGGAGGTCTCGGGTTCGAATCCCGTTGGAATCCCATTTTCATCCCATTTTCTTTGCCTTCTTTTAATCACTTCATATCTAATGATCAGGTGATATGAAGGTTTGAAAAAAAATCACCACAATATCTGTGAGTTTGTATAAAGCAATTGACATCTGAAGCTCATTTGCTCTTAGTTTCTGTATTCTTAATCTCGTGTAAAGTTTATCTGAGCACAAACAAATCCATGGGCTATGAAATTTTCACGACTATTCTGCAAGCAAAGACAATTCAACTAATACTTGCACATTTTGTATAACACTTGCCCTAGCTTCCAACTAGATTTGATTTTGCACGACAAATAAGTCAACCATTAACAAATTTATTTATCATGATTTAATGTGTTTGTTCTGAAATATTAACTACGGTCACCTTGATTTTGTAAATACACTAAGACATGTAGTGTGCTATGAATGCATCTATTAATAGCGTGAGGGTTGTAGAGTGTAATCTTATAATACTAGAATAGATTGTATATTTATTAAACTGTTCAGAATAGAAATCATGTGTACATTATTGCACAAATCGTATGACTAATGTACATGTAAACGTTTGAATATGGGCAGAGTGTCGTCTGATCAGTTCCTGTAATCCTTTCAAGATTTTGATTTTGTTGTAACATGCATTCTCCATAGATCTTTTTTTATAGGTGTCCCAGTTAGAGTATTTTCAGGACCTTTCCTAAATGGGGTAATGGGTGCTGTAAGAAATCTCAAGAAACTGATACATGAAGTGAGAGCTTTTGAGAATGTTCTGATTCAATGGCGATTTCCACCAAGTTCAGATAGTCTCATGAAATTTGTGCGCATTTCATGAAATGACAAACTGCTTTCTACATTGAAATTATTGTAACACATTTTGAAGGCTATTTTTATGCATGAATATGTATTTGATATTATTTCTTAGATTGTTAATGTCATTTAATGTATGTAATATATTTTTACCTTCGGACTTTGTAACGATTTGCTTATTGGGAGTAAAATGTTGCACATGCACAGTATAATAATTATTTTAATTATAAAGTCTTTTATTGTCTAATGGCCTATCGCATGTTACTATTTCTTTCAATTTCTATACCTTTAATTTGAAATATGTAAACAATATTTTGCTTTCAAATCTGTATTATGCGTTTTCATTCCAATACATTCTAAGTCTTTCTGTTTTGTGACTTTCATTGACTTAACTATGCAGTATGCACGTTCAAATGTTATTAAAATATTCAATCAGTCTTGTATCTCAATCATTCCTAATTGTGAAAAAAAGAGTGTATATTCCAATTTCTTTCTCACCCATTCCTATTGTTTATTTGTTAAAAGGGTTTGAAAAGGTAAAATGCAAATGAATTCTTTGTGTATCTTGGTGTGAATTATACTTGTATACTTCATAAATAAATATATCTTATATCCAAGTAATGTATAGTATAGAGTTCTTTATTTGTTTCTATATTTCTCAAGCTTACCAGTATATGATACATGTACATAAATGAGAGCATGATTTCGTAGATTCTACAACTTGATGTTCAATACATCTCAAAATAAAAACAGAATTAAAATCAAAGACTTATTGAAAGGACAACCATGTCAAGGGATTTCACATTTCAGAACAAAAGTAAATAGTTAAGAATCCAAGACTACATGTACATATTATGTGTGCATTGCGTAAAATTAAACGTTCTTAGAATGATCCATTAACTTTGTAAAAATTCAACCCAAATCACATGTACATGTAGCTTTCACTCTTCTCTTGTACCGTGTTGTTATGGTAACAGAAGAATGAAATGGGTTTTTAAACAGAAAAGAGACGTATTGCAATTTCAAATGCGTTCTAGGACTAAGCCTACGATGTGCAGAAATTAAAAATTAATTGTACATAATTGGTAACATCAAAATGTACTATTCATTACAATGTGCTGTATCGATATAAGCTCCAATTGGCAAGGTAATTAATTTTCCATTATGTAAGAGTAATATTGACTTTACAATGATATGTATTCTATTGCACTCATAATTTGATAAACATGTTACTTACAGAACAAATAGCTTGCCACATTTTTTGAAGCACACGTTGAAATAAAAAGCTTGCACCTAAGCACCAAAACAAATAATCTATAATGAAGTAAATGCATGACAACAAATCATGACAATGGGCAAGTTCTTTTAGATATACAATGTACTGTACTCAATGTCACAGTATTCAATTAAATACTTTGATTAGATAAGTTACTTTTAATAGCGATTCGCTAGGCTTCTATAATTTACTTATCTCATATTCAAATAGTGTTTTCTTTAGAATATATTTACTTAAAAAGACACGTTTTCCTTGCATTTTAATTAATGCTGAGCAAAAATATTGCTTTAACAGTTAAACATTGAACAAAAAATAAAAAAATATAAAAAATTCCCCGTCTTGAAATCACGAAATCGGTGAAAATCCGCTGATTGGCAGAGGAATCTCATGATCTCATCCCTGTGAACCCCAATTTTGGCTTTATAAAAAAGTAATTTGACCAAAGCCACAGATAAATTGAATTGCTTAATACAGTACTGAAGTATTGAATTGAATACTCGCCAATATCTCCACTATGGGTATTGGGGAAACATATTATAAAAGTAATTCAATTTACAATAATTGAATTGAATGAAATTAGTGCTGCCATGGCAGTGAAACGAAAGAGGTTATAAACCAAGTTGAACCTGCAGAAAAATAAGTGATTTATACAATTATTATAACCATGGTATTACAAATAAATAGGAGGTAACATTACTGTGCACCTTCCTTATTGCTAATTCATTGCACGATTCTGAGATGATTTGTGATGCTCTAGATTGCACATTTAACAGGTCCGATTCATGTGACTAGATTGACATGAATGGACGATGCAAATATTCAACAGTACTATTCAACAGTAAACAACAGTACTGAATACAATTTTAGTAACGGGATAATGACATATTGATCCAATAAGCTGTACATTTTTAAACCAAAAGTCAGATTTTCATCTGAATCAAAGGAAACTTAATATGCCTTGTATCTAAATAATACTTTCACACAAGAAATTATCTAACTAATAAATCACACACACACACACACAACAAAACAAATTATAATATACATGTTTAAAACAAATAATTTATGATACCATGTAGAGATGCTGCAGCATAGTTTCCCCAAGACACAGGTACCTAAAGTCTTGAAAACACATACTAAAAGTTATGATACAATTCTTCTTAATGCAACATAATACTTTTGCTACAGTCATCTTTAAACACATGCATTGTAAACATAGTACATATTCTACTTGGGAAAATTTGTCTCTGATTGCAAATATATTCAAACATAAAGAAACAGTATGCAGTTCTGTCTTCAACTGCCCTGTATCGATTATCCTGTTCCACATGTGCTTTGGTACTTTTTAAAAAGTAGCCTACCTAGTCTGCTTCTCAAAAAAGAGTAGGGTGTTAACCCGGTCAACTAGTACCGTAAACCGGGGTGACTTTGGCCGCCGGGGTGACTTTGGCCACTTTTTGAGAAGGCTGTATTTTCATCAAGTCTCACTCTTTCAAACTAATTTATGATTCTATACATAACCCTATAGGAATATATTTGAAACAATAAGATATTTGTTGTAAATAGTGAGGCTTGATGAAAATACATTCATCTCAAAAAGTGGCAAAAGTCACCCCGGGGGCTAAAGTCACCCCGGTTTACGGTACTAGACCCTGCCCATCTCAACCCAAATACTGTGCCGCTTAGAAGGAATGCTCCCCAGGGAGTGGAGATGGTGCACACAATGTGTGCTGGTTTGCATTGTATCCTATGACCGGGGGTAATATCATTGTAAAAGCGCTTAGAGATGATTATCAATCATATTAGGCGCTATATAAATCAAGTATATTATTATTATAATATTTATTATTATAATCTTCAGAATTGAATGAAGCAGTTTAATAGGAAGAAGAAGAAGAAGAAAAGTATTGACTCATCATGAATATACAGTGCCAAAGTGTGACGTCATAGCTAGTCATTGTCATGGGCAATGGTTGAAAACAATGTCAGGCAAGCCTGACATTTCTGATTTTGTTTATATGCTGTGACAAAAGAATGTCACCTCACTACTGCAGTTACACTATTGATACAGTGGAAACTGGGAATTTGCAGACTGGTATGAAACAAAAGTACCAAAGCACAAGCTGAGGTTGTTGTTTATAGGTTAAAGAAACCCTTACTGGCTTAAAAATAAAATTTAAATTGGAATGCTATATCTTCTATCTGCATCATAATTTGCTTATTAAAACAAACAAAACATTGCATAATTCCATGTACAATTTAGGACATCTACCAAACTACTGACTAGCAGCCAGAACCACGAGTGCAAGGTTTATATACTATGAATGGCCATCAAATGTTCAAGGTTTAAAAAAAATTAAAAATACATACATTTTAGTCACTTATTGAAAAGAAGAAAATACTGAACAGCAAATTTACCATGAACTAAAACAAAAAACCAACATATTTTAGTGGCAATTATAGAAAAGCAAAACAACTCAACAGTTGATCAAGATGTAATTAACATGTTAAAATATTATATTTGATTATAAAGAAGTCACCTACATGTATATGGTCATGCGTCGTGAGGTCGCCTCCTTTTGCGTTACATGCCATTTTGGGCTTCTGCGGGACAATGTTACAGTTGAGAGCCAATATTTTCTGAGGAAGACCCCCTACCCTATCGAAACTATACATTTTCTGAAAGGAAATTACCCAAGGAACCCAAATATGCACTCAGAAATAACACTGAGTGTACAGTTAATTGTTCATATTGACCAAAACATGAAATTTTGTTTACAGTTTTAGAGGTCAATAATTTCCTGATAACTTTTTCTAAAGTAGCTCTAGACAAGAAATTATAATGTTTTCTTGCAGAGGAGACTTACCTTTACAGCAATATAATATTGTATGGGGTATATTATTATTTTACAGGAAATGTTTTCATTCATACTTCATGAAATTTTTTTTTTTAAATAATCAATAATTTTCACTAAGTAGGAGTCACTAGATGAATGGAATAGAGTAATATGATGAGCCATAATACAGTTTGATAAGTAAGCTTTAATTTGATACCAAATTTGTATTCTGAAACCTTTTATTTTTCAAGATATTAACGTTTTTACCAAGAATTCACAAAATTTATCGGTCAAGATTGTGCCCCCATAGAGTCTGTACAGGAAACCCCCAATTTTCTTTGTTTGTGTTGATTTAATAAAAAATGTATTTGGCAAAGACACTTTTCAATCATTTGACATTAAAGTTCAATATGTAAGCTTTCATTTGATACCAAAATTTAAGTTATACATGTAGTTTTGACAAAGTTATTAACGTTTTAAGAATAATTGCGCTTTTAGAGTCATTTCCCCATAGACTTTGTACACGGGCGCCGCTTCCTGCAGCGCCGCTTCCTGCTCCACCCTCCGGCTTAAACCTTCAAATGGCTGTATCTCGATCTTAAATAGAGGTATACCTTTGAAACTTTGCAGAATGATAGCATTTTGATAGCCCTTTCAAATGATACCAAATTTGTTCAGAAGGGATTTTTGGTTTTGAAAATATGAAGTAAAATGCACCAAAAAAATCCCAAAAATGTAACGGCTCCACCCTATTTGGAGGCGAGTTCATGACACACGACCATATATATATATGTTAAATTATGAAATGGTGAATTAACAATTTTGACAAAATATTTTCAAGTAATATCTTTCATTTCATCTCAAAATACAGTACTGTTTCCAAGTCCAATCAAGTACTGAATTGGTTTCAAGGCTTCAATCTTCTAGCCCTATCCTTCACACTACCATCATTCTCCCCCCCCCCCCCCCCCCACAATTTAATATATATAGAGTGGGCTTTTCCCCATGGATTTAAGATGTATAATTCATACATTAACATCACGATGTAATTACAAAATTGTTATTTTCTCCCATCGACTAACTGCTATTGACTTGATATATGTTTCTTTATATATTAATTAATTCAAACATATAGAGAAACTGGACCAGAAATATATTGTGATTAAAAGAAGGCAAAGAAAATGGGATTCCAACGGGATCATTGTGTGAAAAAAACCCACTTTTTAATTTACAATTTCACAATCAGAGGAATCAGGATGTAACTTACCACAGTCAAAATTAATTCAGATTAGTTGTTGCAAATATGCATGTAGCATTCAGGATAAAACTGTTTCATGCAGTCATTTGCAAAACAAAATGAACATATGTTGAAACAATACATAAGGAACAAGATTACTCTAGTGAAGAAATGTTTTTTCTTAAACGGAAATTGAATTCCTATAAATAGCTATTATTCACATAAAATGAATTCTACAAAAAATTCAAAATTCAATTCATCAAAAATCTCCATCAAACAAATTTAACCATAGCATTTAAAATTATCAGCTCTTCAATATTTCGCATCGCTTTGTCATCATTAATATGTACAAAAGAGGGAATGTACACATGATTTACATTTATTTTGAGTGTGCAACTTGGCATAGGAGTCTACGACAGTCCGTACGTACACTTATTTGCTAGGAGTTGAATAAGAGGCAAAAATATGTACACATAATTTGGTTGTGTTAAATGGCAGAGTAAACCAAATTATGAGTGCACCCTGGCATAGGAGTCTAGACCCAAATGCAAAGGGTATAGACTGTAGTCCTTTGGGGTGCTCACTAAACTGAGCTTATTTCAATAAAATAGGTCCCAAACATATAGTACAGCCTGGAAAAGGAGCCTAAAACCCAAAATGTACACATTATTTCTCGACCAGTGTAAACCAAATGTATGAGTGCACCGTGGCACAGGAGTCTAGACCCGGATGCAAAGGGTGGTATAGTCCTTTGGGGTGCTCACTATACACAAGTTTGACTGCGCTTATTTCAAGAAAAAGGTTTGAAACATAAAGAACAGAGTCTACATGTAAAACCCAAAATGTACACATTATTTCTCTGCTGTAAACTGAATTACAAGTGCAGACTGGGACAGGAGTCTACTAGGCCCAGATGCGAAGGGTATAGTCCCAGCTGCCGGTACACATGGCCGTTCCGTCGGGAGAGACGCGCAAGCAGCTCACGCGATTTTCGTGGCCGTACAGCATCGTGAGACGATGTCCCTTCAGCGTGTCCCAGATGTTGACCGAGTAGTCGTTATAACCGACGAACAACAGTCGTCCTGGAGTGAACAAAATATGAACGTAGCATACAAGATATAAACTGTTTGTACTTTGATTGCTAATTCAGTTGCAATTTAGCTCTCTAGGCTATAATGATTTAATGAATTATATTCAAAACCAGATTATCACAGTAGTCATCTTTAAAAGCAAATTCCAAAAATAGTTTGGATATACGGCATATAAACTATATACATCCATGTGCAAATCAAAAAGGATGCCTCTTCGATTGCACAATTTTTATATCAAGCACAAATTGACATGCACTCAATCAATTTTCTTAATTCAAGTTTGATCTGTCAACTGGTTCTCGAGATATCATGATTACAAGCTATTTTTGCATATATGACCCTGTGACCTTTGACCTCATTACCATAAAATCTAACCATTTCATTGGATGAGTACCTCACCAAGATACATAAAGTACCAAGTTTGATGGCATTGTATTGACAGGTTCTTGAATGGTTGTGTTTTTGTACTCACCACTAAGAGAGAAGTCAAGAGACGTTGCTCCAAAGATGATGCTTTCCTTGCTGTAGCAGCTAATCTCACGGTCCGCTCTCAGATCATACAGGCGACACTGCAACAAATAATAATAAGAATAATAAGAATAATGATAATAATAATAAGAATGATAATAATAAAAGATTAAATTTTTAATATATAGTGTATAATGTTACAATATCATCTCTTAGCGCTTTACACTATAATTACACAATTTAGCAACTATAATTAGCAACTTTAAACTATCAATTATTATTATATTATTATATTTATACAGAACACACAATATTTAATTTAATGTCAGTCAAGGTATATAGCCAAGCTTTTGAATCTAGCTGATCCTTCAACTAGGCAAGAACTGACAAGTTCTGTACTGATATATTTAATTTACAAATATTCTTGCTTTTAAAATTCTAATTGCATACATAGAAATGTTGCAGATACATACAAAGACAGCGATTAAACTAGAGAGTAATTTAATCAAAAGGAAAAGATGGCTAGGAACTGATTGCCTACTATAAAGTAATTAGAAGAAAAGGAATCATTTTCATAAAGAGCCAGATCTTTTGATCTTAGCAGAATCTGAATCAAATAACATTGATAATGATTGTCCTAGGATGGAGAGCTGAAGTAAAAAGAATAAAATAATAAAACAAAAATAAAGAAGAAGAAGAAACAAACCAATATACATTCCAACCTGCTCTAGCGACAACCTGATAACAACCTGCATATATATAAAATACACCATTTTGGTTTCCCTTCAACATCATTTTAATACATGCAAATAAACCTGTGCATAAAGACTACCTGCTCAAATAGACCACATTTTGTCTCTCCCTAGGGTGGTCTTTATAGGCATGTTTTACTGTCCAAGTTTTGACCAAGAATTCACATTCCGAAGCATCGTCAGAAGATGCATCATCAACATTATGTACATGCAAATAAACCTGTGTATAAAGACTGCTTTTTGCGTCTACCCTTGGATGGTCTTTATAGACAATGTTGACTCAGAGTTCACATAATATTGATAAAGATTTTCTATGATGGAGAGCTGGAGGAAAAGAGCAAAAGAGGAAAAAAACAAAAACTTACCGATGCATCATCAGAAGCGGTTGCAAAGCCATCACCACTGGGAAAGAATCTCACGGCATTGATGTCTGAATCGTGTCCTTCAAAGGATTGCACGCACTGGCCTGTTCTCATATCCCACACCAGGGCCTGCTTGTCACATCCCTAAAACACAAAGAGTAAGACAAAAATATACAAAATAAAGTAATCGCTCATTATCGAAACCTATTTCATCATCTAACATCCTTTATGTTTGAGTTGTGTCTTTTGAATATATAAATAATTGTACATCTTCAAAGAGCCATAGTTTTCGTGTTTCTTGCCCAATTATGTTCAATCTTTCTCTTAGAGCCTATGAAATCATCATTTTGCTTGGGTTTCATTGTCCTTTAAAAGGGTTTTGGGGAAGTACCAGTGCATAAAGAGAACTTTGTAGCTCAGTGGTTATAGCAACCGCCTAGCAAACTGAAATTCTCAGTGTTTGATTACTGGGGAAGCCCACTTTCTTTGCTTGTTTTCATTGAATTTATCAAATTAATTTATTAAAATGAGCAAAGAAAATAAGGCTTATTTGCTCATTTTAATTCATGTCATAACATTTCTAGTCAGTTTTGGTGTAATTATTTTGTGTCAGTTTTCTGTTTGTCTGAATAACTTACCCCCGATACGAAGGTGTTGCATGCTTCAGACGGAGACAGATCGAGAGCCATAGCGTCAGCGTTGTGTCCGTGGAAACTCTGCAGCAGTTGCCCGCTCTCCACGTCCCACAATGCACAGGTGCTGTCCCCACTTCCTGTCAGGATCTGACGTGGAAGAAATTGTATTTATTTTTTCATTATTTTTTTATTGACCATGAATCTCAAAATGATCAGTGTACATTTATAAAAATCAATACTTGTTTACAGTATATACATAGTATAATTTGATCAAATTCAAACTTTGACATACACGGGCGTACAGGAACATTGTATTATTAATATTACTATTACCATTTTAAAAATATTTTATTTATTTATTTATTTTATTATTATTATTATTAATTTTTTTTTTTTTTGGGGGGGGGGGGGGGGGGGGGGGGGTGGCGGCGTTCCACTTCACCTTTATCGACACGGAGTACATAACAATAACACACTATAATTATACATAAGGCTATACTGCGCAAAATTGATATGAAAGGACTATGTATCAGCAATAGAATATTACCTGTTGGTCAGAATTCATGAAGGTGCAACATGAGACGTAGCTGGTGTGCATGGCAACGGCTCTCTTCTTATTTATTATTCGCTGTCTGACATCAATTATCCCGCGAAAAATCCTAAAACGAACCAAGATATTTCTCCCTTATCGAGAAATTACACAGAGTATTTTGCGTTTTATTCTGTCTGTCACTGGAAATTTCTAGTGAAATTTCCCGTTAAAGTTCAGTGTAAGGTCAACCAAGTGCGCAGAGGCAGCCAATGAGAAAACTTGTGCGCACCCAAGCGTAGTAAATGCGCAGAATGGTAGCATGCTGGTGCGCAACATTTACGCGAGGCTACTTTTATATGCGCTTAAAAGACAATGGAATTATTTGGCGCATGCGCATTCAGTGGCCCATGAATTATTTAGATAATCTAATTATTCAGATAATTCGTAGCCTGTCTGTCACCTACTCAAGTGAATTATCTAGATAGCTAAATTATCTGAATCGGGAAAATTGTGTCTGACACCGCCTAATGACTATCTATCTTTAAGTAATACTGCGATATCAGCTATATTACCTGTTGGTCAGAATTCATGTAGCTGGTGTGCATGGCAACGGTTCTCTTCTTATTTAGCACTGGACAATTATTCTGTAATGTATTCTTCATAATGATGTCAGTAATAGTATTTTACCTGTTGGTCAGAATTCATGAAGGTGCAACATGAGACGTAGCTGGTGTGCATGGCAACGGCTCTCTTCTTGCTATTGGACAATTCTTCTTCTTGAGCCAGCTGGTACACTGAACACTTGTTATCAAGTCCACTGGCGAGAAAAGGAGAAAGTAAAAGAAGATTAAGCAAAAGAAATCTAAGAATGACAGAACATGTGGAAAGTCACAACACTGGCATATTATTCTTGGTTAGTTATGGTTATATTAGGACAAATATTTGACTACTTTATTAATTTACCATCACAATTATAATTTAAAGAATTTCATAAAACAAATCCACTGCAAAACTACAAACAACCCCTGTATCACACACATAGCATACAAATCATGATATCACACACATAGCCTACATGTAACATACAACATCAGTTTTGAAAATAAATGTAATGCAAATATTTGAACAACAAAAAAGTATAGTGAAATGATTTGGTCAATACCATTTAAACAATTGTTTGTTTATCTGTTATTTCTAATATAGGTTTTCAAAGAAAATATACTAACTGGGCACTGATGTAACAAGGGCATTACTTACCCACATGCCACCATGGTGCCTGACGGAGCATAGGAACAAGCCATGACCCACGTTGTTGGCATTGTAATCGCATGTTCCTGCAATATGGTGGACAAACAATATGCATAAAATAACATAGAAATATCAATTTGGCTAAGAGTCTGTAATCTTCCTTCAAAAAGAATCAATACAATTATTATTTCATTTAGAAGCAGCATTGTATGTATTCCAATAAAACAAATGTATTTTTACACGTAGCCTGTATTCAAAAAGTTAAACTATCAAACCAGGGCTTAAAAATAGCACTTACCCTGCCTAACCATCAACAGCTAATGGGTCAATAGCGGTCATACACTGTATTTGTGGGGTCATATCGTTGAACCTTGTTAGTAGTAAATGCATCCCCCTAATCATTTCCCCATCATGGGATGAACTTAAAGGGATGCCTGTAAAGTGTCTAACTCCACGAAAATTATTTGGAGCTTCCTCGTTTCTCTTCTACCGTGTTGTTTAGGTTATGGTAAGAGAAGAATAAAATAGGGTTAGATTTTTTCAAATGCCCCTTTAGTATGACGATAACTATCATTCAGCTCAAAAGCGTTAATTAATGGTCATAAACCTCATAAACGTCCGTTGTGAAAGCTGACACATATTTTCGCTTTTTTAACCAGGAAAGCAGTGTTCTTTTTCAATGAAACTTTCACACATCATTCGGACATATCTTACAATGATTTTGGTACAGGACTGAAGTCTCAAATGTCATTTTGGGCAATATCTGAAACTTTACAGGTGCACCTTTAAAATACATGTGACGTAGTTATGTGCATTATAATTGTGGGGTTATTATATCTTTGTACCTTGTTAGTGGTAAATGCGTCCCAGACAATGACCTTCCCATCCTGCGATGACGTCACCATGTGACGCTGGTCCCTGGCCCAGTCCAAGCACAGCACCTTGCCCTGGTGTCCCTTGAGGATCCGCCTTGGCTTCAGGTTCAACGGAGGCAGTTGTTCCAGCCTCTGGGAAACATTGTACACTAGAGAGGAAGAAACAAGAACAGATTTACAATGGTAAACTCATTTAATGATTCTTACTGTAACACTTATGACTTATGTCAGAAGTAGAGAACATTTTTTTCAAAAAGGACCTTTGACTGTTTACAAAGTGACCCAAAAAGATCTGACTTGGTTTCAGATTCAATGGGGGCTGTTGCTCCAGCCTCTGGGAAACATTGTACACTAGAGGGAGAAACGAGAATAGATTTGTAATGGCTATTTAGAAGTAAAGAACATCTTCTCAAAAAGTACTTTTGACTGTCCCTTGAGGATCCTTCTTGGCTTCAGGTTCAACAGAGGCAGTTGCTCTGGGAACTGGGAACATTGTACACTAGAAGAAGAATTGAGATTTATTTTGTTCAATGATTATTACCTCAACATCAATGTCACAAGTAGAGAATTTGTCTTCAAAAGTACTTTCACATTGTGACCCTTGAGAATTCATCTTGGCTTCAGATTCAATAGAGGCAGTTGGGATACATTGTACACTACAGGGAAAATAATCTGAACAGATTTGTAATGTTTATTTTGTTTAATGATTCTTACGGTCATTAGTAAGGCCGAGTCATATCGGATATTTTACAAACCGGGTTCCGATCGTTTTGAAACGATCGGAATAAAAAATAAAAATAAATCACACTGACCTAGGCACGCGCCCATTTGTGTTTATTACTTGAAGGAAAATTTAGCAACGTGTATAATTTTCTCTTATTCAAAAATTAGTAAAAAGTTAGGTCATGTTCATGAACAGTAACAGCACTGCTACTCATGAGTCATGAATATTTATAAGATTATTTTTGACTAACCACTTCTTTTATGAGAAAATTGAATTTTAAAATTTTTAAAAATTAATCTTTAAAAAAATTAATTAATTAATTAATTTTTTTATTTTTATTCAGAACCCGTTTCTGAAAAAACGAAACCGGGACCTGATGGTGACGGTCGGAACCAGATTAGATCGATAGAACCGACTCAGCCTTAGTCATTAGTGATCATGATGCAATTTCATTTATTTTACATTTGGAAAGCTCCCTAGACCCTAGCCTAAAAAAGTTATGTAATTATTTACAGTACACTCATGATTTGAATACTTAATAGCATCATGTAATATGCACTGTGGGATTTATTTATGGATGATGAGAATATTGAGACATCACAGGACGATACTCGTTGCAGCGCCGTACGATAGCCAGACTCTCCATGCTGTACAAAGAAGCACACTCACTAATACCAGCAAACATTCGTCACCTATCGCTCAACAACCAAGATCGAGAAAGGAGGCCTCGCACCCGCCAACACCACATCTTAAACTACGATACACCCCATGAGTTCTGCCTTGCAGTCCTCTTTTTACCATGTGTACATCTTACAGTCGAGGAGAGGGACTCAATTTTGATTGTTACACTGAATTTCATTTATAAAATCCACTGCCAAAGGTCCTTGTCACTCAAAACTTGAAGTAAGAGAGATCGATTACCGGCCACTTTGTGATTATTCAATCATAGTATAATCTTGAGTATGCAGTGCTTGTGTACTTACTTACGCTCGATCGACGCGTGGATCTCCGACATCAGCGGAGGAAGGAAGAAGAAGAAGAAGATACAATCTTAAGTAGCAAGAACTGCTACCGTTTTTCCTTGTACCCCCGGACCATTCCACTCTGGAATTAACTGCCGTCAAACATTAAAACGGCGGATGCTTCAACATTTAAGGATCTGCTTGAAAAGGCAGAAATCTAGTGCATAGCCTTGATTGCATGAAGGCCTGCACGTATATAGCCACCATCTGGAGGCGATTTGTGCATTATTAACAAGACAAGACAAGACAAGACAAGACAAGAGGCAGCAGTGCATGACTGCGTTCCTTGTAAGGAGACTGGAAGAAGAACCAGTCATCGGATAACACCCGGCATTAAGAAATTAATAAATAGGAAACAAAGGCATTTTGTACTCTTGTCAAATTTGATACATCCAACATAACAGCAAAGTAACAAACACGTACACAGATTTGATGAACAGACTTGTCACTTAATTGATATGGAATGAAGATTGCGATATCAATAGATTGCTGCAACAGCATAGAAGGTCCACGGCCAAAGTCACCATGATGTACAGAATTCACAACAAGCTCATTGACATCCCTTCCGACTGGCTGATACCCATCCAATCACCAACAAGAGGCCATAACCAACGGTTTGCCATCCCCAAAACGAGGACATCCTTGCTGAGAGGGACATTTTTCCCAGACACCATCCGTCTGTAGAACTCCCTCTCCCAGGAAACCATCAATGCCACCTCTCCAGACATCTTCAGAGACAGGCTGAAAGATGTCATCCTGGGAAATTGCACATCTGCTGTGATTGTTTTTAATTTTGTAAATATACTGGACAATTATTTATTTTTTTATGCCCTGAGACTCCTGTCTGCACTGACTGAGAGCTCAACATCAAGTTGTGCGAGTTAGTCTGCACAGTACCACATCTACACTGTAAGATGGTTCTGTATATACATACAGTAACCATTTACCTTACACTAGTGCTTATCGTGGTCGAAGCTACCTTTCAGATTTTTCTCTCTCACATACCTTCTCTTTCTCACTTCTTTTGCGCTCCAGCTATATATAGTTGCATAGTGCAACATTTGATAATTTTTTATTATACAAATTTAATCAAAATACGTTCTGCTATGCTCACCAAATCTGCATTTTCAGCGGCAAAATTTTGGTGCGTCCGTCTTCCTTCGGGAATTGGCAGGAAAAGGCCGACTGTACACGCGCCAGCTATGGCTGGCTATGGCATAACCATGTAAACATGAAAGTTCGTTCAACTAGTCTTTTACAAGGCGTAATCATTTAGTCACATGAATGTACTAATGCTGTTATCCGATCCGGATCCAATCCGAGATCCCGGCGGTAATGGCTTCCGAGCCGATTCCGAGACGGATCCGAGAAATATTTTTTCTCGGTAGAAAATATCGGAAGATTTTGCCGACCCATTTTCTCCAGTGATAATTGAACATGTGTATGTTTGACAGTCCATTAAGTAGTGTAATTTAAATAAGAAATGGGGAAATCAATATTGTTTACTTTATGAGTGGTTATTTTGGAGAAATTCATGGTTCGTCAGTTCGTTTTGCAGTCGAAAATTGAACAGGATGCGCGAAATTGCTAGTCATTTGAACGATGTTGTGGACGGATGTGCAATCAAAGTTACGCCGATACTCGAGGGGAGACGTCTGTTGGATGTCTGTATGATCGAGCTAATAAGCCAGTGCATTCAAAATGTGGCTCTGAATACGTTTTATTGTCATTTGCACATTTAAAAATGTTCTGATATTCTACTTACATGATTTCTTGGCGTTTGATAGCTGGGCGGAAACAAAAATATGCCCCTAAACAATGAAAACAATTGCGCAAAATATCGATAAAAAATTACTACACCGCTCCCGTTTGCTTGTATAATTGCGTGTGCAGATATAGATCCGCCGCCGGGAATTCCCCAATTTTCGGCGGATGGATCTCGCGTAAGAAAAAACGTTCACCATAACACACGCAAAGTAATACGACCAAATTAACGCCTAATAACTTGTTGCATGTGCATGCAAGCTATAGCTAGCTAACTCATTGGAGTTCTCTCGAGGCCTAGCCGTCCGTAATCCGTTTTTTTTCTTTGGAAATATATCGATAATTCAGCAGTTTTGTCTTTGATTTGGGGGGTTATTTTGTATTCTGTTCGGCTTTCAGATGCCATGTTATCATGTAAGTAGATTACCAGAATTGTGTGGTTCCCTAAAAGGGTAATTTATAGCCGATTGTTGAGGGCAGTGGCCCGGCAGTGGCTCACTAGCGCGGTTTTCCACGCGATTGGCGGGTTGAGTTTCTGTGAAACGTGTGGTGCGATGCCGAACAAACCATCGAAAAAATACTTTTCTTGCGAAACTCTGAATAATCTGAATATTATTTTTCCGTAAAAATTGATATGTACATGCCTCGAAACGTCATTATTATTAATATTTTTGCCATATAAAACAAGAAAGATGAGTCTACAACGCTGCATTTTTTCAGAGCAAATTGCAATATTTTTTTTCTCCGAGATCCGATCCGATCCGAGATCTCGTTAGCGATATAGAATTCTAACGATCCGAGAACGGGCCGGGATTTTTTGTTTACCTAACAGCATTACATGAATGTATGTTGGTAGCAGAGCGTGATGACATTGGTTCACATAATTACGGCGTTAATAGTCAACGTCTTGATGGAAGATCAACATCCGATCTCGAATGGTCGACACTCGAAGAGAGTGCACAGTAGCAGCGTCACGTAACTAAACATCGCTATGCAATGCATTGTGTCGCATGTACGTAATTGCAGCGTAGCGAGCGCACTCGGACACGAACCAGAAAAAACCGAGTCGCCATTACAACACAGTCAGCATGCTAGAAACGGGTATTCACGTCGACGTTAACGCTAAATGAGGTAAATTTACCCATTTTGGACAAGAATTTTCATTTTGAAAGTTCCATCTGGAGTGAAATGGTGAGTTAATGCATAAAACAAATATATTAGCGCCTGATTGTGATCGATAATGGTGATGATGCTGCTTACTGAAGTAGCATGATTTTGTGTAAGATGTGGTGCATGTCAACAGCACGTTCGAACACGTAAGTGAATGGCGATGAGTGTATGTGTGCACAGTACCGGAAGAAGAAGAATATAATTCTAGATAGGCAAATCAGAGCCGTATATCAAACCGCCTGACCCGATTACAATCCGACTTAGTCTTAGACTTAGAGACGTCCATGTGTATACAAATTACAACTTCAACATGACGTATTTCACTTCATCTTCGGATGCTAAACATGCTAAAAATAAAATGAATCATCTGTCGAGTGTCGTATCAAACTTGGATAGAAATAAAATTTTACCTCAAGGCTCAATAGTTCAAGGACAAGGCTTTAAGCCTTTAGCCTAGTCCATTTCAAGATTATAATGGGTTTTCAAATCATATTTCTATTGGGAACAAAAATCATCGTACATGTCATATATTTATAAATTAAAATAAATATTTTACAAGTACGTCTCAATCCAATACAATTATTAATCAACTTCATTTTGGAGAATACTTATTACGCTGCTTATAACTCATGATATTTTGGCTTGCTTTCGCACCAAGACATACATCTTACAATGCAAACTTGCGTAATTATGTTGGTAACACAGTATATTTCAACCACATCCCGCAACATAGTAGAAGATTGATTTCGCTACTATTCATGCTCTATAACAAGTGATACAGATAATGGCACCAGCGCACAGTGACAGGAATCAAACGATGGATCGAAATGTAGAGACAAAGCTCTACGGAAAATGTTGAATACAAGGTTATACAGTGGACGCAATGAAAAAGTAAACCCTTTATTCAGGGTTAAATTTCAATAAAATTAAAACAATATGCTATACATACTATCAACATCATTCAGCTTTTGTCGTTCTTCAAGTAGCTTCTGCTTTAAATTCTCTGCCTCTCTTGTAAGAGCTGTTAATGTCTCCTCTTTTACGGCGTTCCCGTCGGTGAGTGCCATTTTCGTTGATGTAGGCTAAATATTTTATTTACATATATAGCGCGCGCATGCGCAAATGCTCTGAGCTAGCTGATATATCGATATAATATTGATTATGGTCAAAGTTAACTAGTGGTATTAATGGTAATAAATACGTGTAGTGTATAATATTATGAAAGTGCTAAGTCATGTGTTAAGGTAGGACATAACTTGTCAGATTTCTTTTTGTGTAATATAGGTGTCCGACAAGGAGAAAACCTGTCTCCTCTTTTGTTTGCGATATATCTTAATGACTTCGAATATTTTAGGCATTATAAGGGTCTGGATATGTGTTCTATTGAGATAATAAGGGAAAACATTAGCGATGACGATGTAGAGGTATTTTTAAGGTTGTATGCTTTACTTTATGCCGATGATACTATTGTGATGGCTGAGTCAGCTATAGAGTTACAAGCTGCGTTATGTGCAGTTCATCAGTATTGTGAACTTTGGAAATTAACTGTCAATGTTACTAAGACAAAAATTATGATTTTTTTTCTCGCGGAAAAGTTCGTAAATTTCATGCCTTTATATTTGGTGAGAGTGAAAGTAGTTCCTGATTATGTTTATCTTGGGACAACCTTTAGTTTTAATGGTTCATTTAATAAAGCTATAGTTAAACAGGTGAATCAGGCAAGGAGAGCATTATATTGTTTAATTGGTAAGGCAAGGAAATTGTGTTTGCCTTTGGATATTCAATGTGAGTTATTTGATCAGCTTGTACCAATTTTATTATATGGTTGCGAGGTTTGGGGGTTTCAGAAACTTGATTGTGTTGAAATGTTTCATAAGAAATGTCTTAAAAGTTTGCTTAGAGTTAATCGTGGTACTGCTAATTATATGGTTTATGGAGAACTTGGTAGGTCTGATTTTAGAAATACTGTAGAGTCGCGTTAGAATTGTTCAGGGGAAAAAGTCAAAGTTATCTTACATTGTTTGTAAGTTGTTGTGTAAGTTGTATGATCATGGGTGATTTTGAGTCGAGGTGGATTAAACATATAAAACATATTTTGGATAGGTGTGGAATGTCAAATGTCTGGACTGTTGACGTTCCATTGAATATTGATTGGGTGAAATTGTCTTTGAATTTGAGGTTAGCTGATATGTATAAGCAAAATTGGAATGATGAGGTTAATAGGAATCGTTTGTGTATAAATCACAGGATCTTTAAAAGTGTGGTTGGTTTTGAAAAATATTTAGTGCAGTTGGATGTTAAAGATAGGATAACTTTGTCTAGATTTCGGTGTGGAAACCATAAACTCCCAATAGCAAATGGTCGCTACTTGCCTGAGCAAGAGTTGCAGATTTGCAGCTTGTGTTCCTTACAAGACCAGGGGGGTGAATTTCATTATGTCTTAGTGTGCCCTGTATTTCAGAATGATCGGAAGCAGCTAGTTAAAGGTCATTATTATAAGAGGCCAAATGTATGTAATATGTACCAGTTATTCAATGTCAGAAATATTAAGCAGTTAAAGAATTTATCAAGGTTTTGTAGAATTATTATGTCTAAGTTCTCTTAGTGCCAAATAAGTTATTGTGTGTGCTAGTTAAAAGTTGTGTTACTCATATTGTGCATTTAAAAAATGTTTTCTTGAGGTGTTATTGTCGCCAAAGTGTTATGATGATCAGTTATCTTTGTATTTCTCCCATGCCCCGTGAGGGGCCGTTATTGGGAATAAAATTAATTGTCATTGTCATTGTCATTGTCATTGTCATTGTCAAATTGATAATTATCGATCATCGACTGACGTCACACGTGCTAGATCAGATTCGACTTACTATCTCGACGAAGAGCTGCTATACAAATTTAGGTACCTGCACTTATTTCCTTATCCTTATCCAAAATGCAGATCACAAAGTCAAACATGAATACAAAAAGCCATAGCCAAGCAGGGTAGAGAAGGAGGGGGGGGGGGGGGGGGGGGGGTGGCAAATTCATTTGGGATAGGGGCAGTTTCCCTCAGTCTTTATGCCCAAACTTTCTCCCTTTGCAGTTATGGCCCACAAGTTTAAATATGTATTTCTCACGTGTTTGCTTTTAAACCTGGTGATCGATATTAATTCACAAGCTAAAATAATTTAGAATTAGAGGAAGTAAGTGAAATCAGCCAAATTTATAATACTATAACAAATTTACCACCAGTAACTTATACTGCATATTTCTGGTGCATAATTTATTACTCATCAGTGCTAAAATA
>JBAMJV010005705.1:0-107849 GCA_037951105.1 Echinarachnius parma
TGTGTGGGAAATTAAGAAAACAGCATAAGCATATGCTTTTAACTTTTCATAAGTCATTACAACACCTCTGGAAGTTGTTTAATTTTACCCATGATTTATCATGCAAGAAGTAGATAATTTAAGGAGAGTGTTCATATGAGGAAATAGCACATATTTGTAGGCATAAATAAGGAATTAATATTCAACTAGCGCAAGTGCGCTTGCGACTTTTTTATGTCCGTCCTTTTCATTTTCTTGCAAATATTTAAATCACAATTAAAGTGTTTTTAAGATGGTGTCAAACTTGAGATTCATATTCCTTGATGTTGTCTTCTTATGGTTTAAACATTTGGTGGCCCGATCGGGCACCAAACTTTGGCATTTTCATGTTTTTACTGGCCCCGACCGCAACTTTTACTTGGCCCCTAGGGCCATCGGGCCTACGCCAATTTCGAGCCGTATGGTATATGTTAGTGAAATGACGTTGCTTGGTTTGTCTAGATGTTGTTGAGGTGATTCCTGACACCTTCCACACTTGCTTTTTTCCTGTACTAGGCCCGTTTGGTCAAATGAAATCATAAATATTCACATTTTACTTGTCCCAACAAAAATTTAACTTGCCCCGACCAAACTTCTAGATGAGATTTTGCATGTAAGAAATTATGTTTTTCTCTCATATAGTTCAACAATTATTAAGTTCCCAGACTTGGCACCAAACTATACTATTTATAAAATTTTACTTGCCAGCTATATAAATTTATCCAATCATCAAACTTGATACTCGCATGCATCTTGAAGTGTACAGGTTTTGATTTGAAAATATTGTTAAAGGGGTAGTACAGTTTTGGTAAGGCTGAGGCTTTAGTAACCAAAAACCTGCACAATAACACTACAAACTAATAGTTATAACTCCAGCCGCATGCTCAAAAGGTTTAGAAAATTACAAATGATCTAGTAAAAAGCCTGTTATCATTCAAAAAGAGCCATTAAAACACAAGAAGGTCGCTCTCTAGAAAAGCATTCGTTTCAACCATTTTTCATACACAATTATCAGGCATGATATTTTTTTTTTTTTTTTTTTTTTTTCTTCAAATAATCCTCTCTGCTTGCTTGGTAATGATAAACATGTTTACCCAGAGCCTGGTTTTAGTCTGTGTTATGCTTAACAGATTCTTAGGGTTAAAAATCTCACCACAGAATGCACCAGATTGTAGATTCTGAACCCAAAATTGACAAATCTCCCTACCGTGGGAGGAGGGACACCCCCTCCCAAACACCCTCCCCCCTCACGGTCGCTTTGCTCCCTCGCAGTAGTTCTCGAAAGTTTGTCAGTGGTTTTTTATGAACAGTACTTTTCATGTCTGAATTATGCATGTGCTGTTTTTTTGAAATAATGATTAAATAGAGACATCATCAACAACTATTTTAAAACCTCTTTTGAATTTTTTGAAAAAAGTGTAAGCATTTTATTTTTTATTTGTTGAATCATCAAATATTTCTGGGCCCCAGGGGTGGTATAAAGTTCATCCTAGAGTTGATCTTAAGATCAACTCTAAGACCTCCCTAAGATGTGCAAAATTGGTATTCTGTTAGTTGATCTTAGGACGATCTTAGCATGAAATAATGAATAATTAATCAGCGCCAATGAAGATGTAATCAAACCAATCAGAGATTGCCACTTATCTTAATTTAACCCCTGGGCGTGACTACGGTTACTCGAGTTTGATTGTTTCTCTCCGCGCACAACAAACACACGAGCGACTGAATTTCATTGTCCACTGAGTGCGAGGCGTTATCTTGTCTTACGCGCTACTAAATAGACCACATTCTGTAATGTATGCAGAATAATTATGCGTATGACGTAAGCTTAACAATAGTAACTAGGTCCGGCAAGCTAAGTTTGCCGGAGCTTGCCCGACATAGTTACTATTGTTAAGCTTGCCAACGGGGAGTCTGACGTCCTACGCATAATATTTGCATACATTACAGAAGCGGTCTATTCTGCAAATATTGTTGTGTGTATTATCCAATGGCTAAGACAGGTGTAGGGGGCAGTCTTATATTTTAGCAGCGCGCTGTTGCTCCTAAGTGAAGTTACAGAATACGTTCTTTAGAACAGGTGATTTACATAAATTTGCATACCTAAGATCAACTTCTTGGAGTTGATCTTATCTTCTTTAAGATCAACTTTAAGAGCAAACTTATATTGATCTTAGGATTCAACTTCACCTCACTAAGATCCTTACAGAATACCACCCCCAGATTTATTACGATCGGATATATTTATTGATATTCCAGCCGTTTTCTGAACCGATTTTGTACAAAATAAGATTTATTCTGCCATTAAAATTGTATGCTCTTTTTTTCGTTATCTCACCAAACAAATTATTTTGTGCAGCGTCCTCTATACCAAAACTGAACTATCCCCTTTAAGTTGATTGCTATCAAAATACTATCTATGATCACAAATATTAGAATATGTGTGTTCATTCTGCTATCAACAGGTAACCCATTGCATGCAGGGCTTGTGTGAGTTCAGTCCAACTGTGAGGAAAGCATTACTGTCTTGGTTATGATATCCTAAGCAAAATAATTACCATACACTGTTGATGTCCTGCCATCTTCATTTCTTTAGCCCTAGCTAGGCTAGGCACTCACCATGCGTGGTGAAAGCTACAGAAGAGGCCTAGTCGTCTGGTAGCTGTGTTTATTGTTGTTTTGTATGCAAATATGAACAACTACCCCACCATAAAGGGGCTCTTAGGGGCTAATCAAATGTTTAAAAAATTAAAAATAAACAATAAAACAAAAAAATATATTAATCGATTTTTCCCCTGCAGGTAACCCATTGTATGCAGTGCGTGTGCGAGTTCAGTCTAACGGTGAGGAAGCAGTCATCTGCCTGCCGGCTGTGTGGGGGCATCTTCTGCGCCAGGTGTGCCAAGTTCTTTGTCCTGACGTCACACAGCAAGTAAGTCAATTAACAACGCAAAACAAAAAGAGCTCACAGCAAGTAACAATAATGATAATCTTAGTGAAAAATAATTATGAACCTAATATTAATACATCATCATCATCATCATCATCATCATCATCATCATCATCTATCATCATCATCGCCATCGTCGTCATCATCATCATCATCATCATCACCATCATCGTCATGTGAGTTCAGTTCTAACTGTGAGGAAGCATCACTGCCAGCTGTGTGGACTGTTGTGGACTATCTAATAATAGGCTGCTTTCGTTTTTGTCATCAAGTGGCTAGTGACGCGACGAGAGTGAGCCCTACTGTTCTACTGGGTTGACTAGGCACGTTGACTGTCATTCTTTACCTTTTCGATTCACACGTTGACCCTCGTTCAATCACGTCGCCTCAGTACAGACGACGGAACAGACACGCATAAACAGTGCAAAACGAAGCCACAGTCGGCTAAGCTTAACCATTTCATGCCCGCATGCCCTGGCCCATGGACATCGCTACGGCATGAAGTAGTGATAGGCAGATGCAGACAATAAATTTAGATGTTTGCATTCATTTTAATTCATTGCATAGTATACAAACAGGGCTAAACACGTTTTTGTGCCATTGGCTTGGGCATCGTACGCAATCGCAATGCAAATTCAAGCAGTAACATGTTTGAATTATTAGTACCAAAATTGAATAAACTAACATGAGACTCGCTTGTAGTCTAATATTTCCGGCGATACCATGCATCTCGAGAAGGAGTATGAGGTCATAAAACAAGACACGGTGACCGTCTTTTTGGTCGCCGGTGAAAACAGGGGTGCACAAATCGGTAGAGGTGAGGTCGGTAGCCGATATTTGACGCATGCCCTGCAGCTGCATGAAAATGACGTCATCTCGACGCGTTGACAAAAGCAGCCTATTGATGAATTTGATGACCTCCATACCGAAGACAACAACATAAGCTCATTTAAATTTGTTCTGTTCTATTGAATTGTCAATATGGCTATTGAAGTTCAATTAGGATTCCCTTTATTTGATTTGAGGCCTGCAGGTACTATAGACAAGGAAAAAAATACTTTTCACATTGTATTGGATAATTTATAGATTGGGGCCAATTTAAGTCGAAATACCTGATACAAATATGATGTTTCAACAAAATTGCCCAAACTTACAGAGAAATTCTTTAGATTTTTAGATTATTGTTGAATTGAGGTAAATGGTTTTCCATTACTACCTTGATGGTTTAATTTACAGGAGTAAAAGCAGAGTGGTGTGAGCAGTGCTTCGTAGAGACACCCAACACTCAGCCAGGAAGCGGAGAGCCTCAACACCTCCATCATCACCTCGCCAGGGAGCTCCTGAAGACATCGTCGACATCGATGTCGACGATGACAGCCGACCCCGGCACCCCCAAGCAAGGCACCATCGTCCAGCGGGGGTGGTCAGCGATGAGAGGGGACATCGGATATGATGTCGGAGAGCACGGGGAGTGAGCCGGTGAGGATGGAGGACGTCGACGAGACTCTGCGTGTCGTCAGCGATTCAGCTGCTTCTCTGGCCAGTCAGAGGTGAGAAGTAATTCCCAATACCCACTCACATAAACAAAAATATCCTGCAAAGATAATTGGCTGATCAAGGTGATGCTGTGAATTCATCTGGAAGGTGACTGCAGATTTCAAAATGCTTATAAAGTGGAAGTTTGTAGTATATTGTGACCGGCTTATAGCAAAACCCGGCAATTGTCTGGAAAAATCAAAATGTAGATTTTCATACCGTTAGAAAGGCCATCATCACAAGCTTTCATTTGATGCTTTGTTCTAACAAATTGTTCAATAATTGGCGAAGATATGATTGATTCAATTTTACAATTCATATGTCTTTTACACACATTGTGTGAACTTAAAATGCCCATTTTTTCTGGTTTTGCTATAGGCGGGTCACATATATTGTAGTTTTCAGAAGTCTTTTTTTCAATTATATAAAATCCAGCAGGAATGAGGCTCAGCCTGTTTCTGAGGGTACGTCATCGGAACCAGACTTTGACATCTATTGGTGATGATGAGGTGAAGGAGGCAAGGAGAGAACCGGAAGAAGAAGGGGGAGAAGGAAGAACCAAGAACAGAGGACAAGAAAGGGTGGGACTTGTTTTGACTTGGATTGTTTGAGTTCATATCACTTATGTTTCGCTTTCTTATCTGCATGTTACATAGTAGAGGGTTACATTGGCTTGGATTGTTTGATTTAATAGGCATTCATTTTCTTATCTACATGTAAAATGTCAGATATGGATAGAGAAATAAAAGAAATCATTTTGTGAATATTAAATTAAGCCTGATGATAATGTCAGAATTTGTTTACAATAAAATCTATGTATTCCAGATCACTTCATAGAATTTCACTGGTACATTTCATGGAGTATTTTACAAAATATTTTACATTTTAACCCCAAAACGTGCCAGCGGAGACCATTTCCCAGTGCCACATTATTTGGGAGGCCACAGCTAAATTGATTTTGGGGTTTTTGAAAAGAAATCTATTGAAAAGCAAATGCACCCACACTTGAAGATTGGGTAGTGCTCTGAACAGCAGACTGTATTTTTACATTTCAACTGAGCATTTTCAATTGAAATTTCACAGTGGTTTTTGACATTTCAACTGAGTTATTTTTTACATTTTAATGTGTGTTTTCACATTTACCAGGCCTTTTTAATTTTACAGAATATTTTTAAATTACCATCTTTTCATTCATTATCTTTCATTGTTTTTGTTCATGTTGTACATTTGATAATTTCATTTGACTAGAGATGAAACGGACGGAGAAACTTGTGAATGCTGAAGAGTTTGGAGGACGGAGGGAATGACTGGGGAAGAAGATGGTGGTAGCTCCGTACTTTCGACATACCATCCCCATTAGCCCATCAACGAAGTAGGAACTGATGCTGTGGTTGGGAGTTTTGTCTCTTCACCAAAGGTACTTTTACAAGCCATTTCATTGTGTGTAATCTAATGGCAGTGTTATTTTATAGGTTTCAGATAGACAGAGAAACGTTCTTGTACATGTTGGTTGAGTTGACTAGAGTTGAAGTGATGATAGGCTCCATACTTCTGACAACACCATCATCCGTAGCCATCAATGAAAAAGGACTGATTCTGTGTTGTGGAGTTGGTGTTTTCACCCAAGATAATATTTACAAGTCAGTTCAGTGTGTATTTTACATTTTACATTGTAATTGCAGTGGCATTTTTTTTTTTGTGCCATGTTTTTCACAAATAGACTTGAGAATATTAAATGTGAGAAAATGTTAATGAAATTATAGTACAAAAGAGTTCATCATTTAGGTATGTTTTTTTTTATTTAATTACTTGAAATTACTCTTTAATGACGTTTAGACATCAGGAACCCGTTTGTAATGTCATAGTCTTCAATCGGTTTTGTGAGGTTTGCAGTTAGGGTTTTTCATGTGTTCTAACCAACCAGTTTGTCAACATGCATTATAAAGACCTTTAGAGTCTTACTCTTTCCAGCTAGATAAAACAATCCAAATTCATGTTTGTCAACTTTTTGGGGGTTTTGGGGTAAGCGGTCACATATAAAAGACCTTTAGATATGCCTCTGCACTGTTAAATCAATGCAACAAGCTCATGGTAAAACACTTCATATATTTTCTATAGTAGTAGTAATGATGGTGTTGGTTTCTATCAGCCTTTTTTCTTTTCTTTTTAATACAGAGCACATGTTTTTCAGTTGTTTTCTCAAGTTAATCAGGGCAGGAAATCCTGAACAATATTCTGGGCTGTAACTTTAACTAGAAAACTCTTCTTACCTCACTTTGTTGATCATGTTTAGGTAACATTATAGCGTTGTTTTGTATGTGTGTTTATTGTAGATTGACAACTTTATAATAATATATCTTCTTTTTTAATGCAAGTTCTAATACTAGTGGTCATGGTTATTAAGATGATTTTTTTTTTCAGAGCATGTTTTTCGGTGGTGTTGCAAGAATCGCCCAGTTTGGGGCAAAACAGAAGAACCAATACCCTCATTGACATTGGCATTGCAAACTCACACGTACCGTAAAGCTGTGGGATGAAAAACATTCATGTCAATTTAAACTAATTTAAGGATTTTTTTTGTTTTTTTGTTCCTCTATTGTAGGACCATAGCTCATTTTACTCTCTTTTTTTATTTAGGAATTTATGTTGTTGTTTTATTTTTATGTTTATGAAAATGCAATTACTATTTTTTTTTCTTCATGTTCTTTTGTTGCGTTTTTCAGAGCATTGGTTTTTCAGTAGTCTTTCAAGAATCAGTGAGTTCATCGGAGCAGGAAGACCTGATACCGTTGTGCCGCTGCAATTCACACCAGCAGAGCCGTGCAGGGAGAGCTTCTAGCCAGGAGAACCCGGAATCTACTCTCTCATCTTTGATAACAAGTTCTCCAGGTTCAGTTTATTGAGCAATGTTCCCTTCTCGCTTTTATACAAATTGGCAACACAGAATGGCTTCAATATTTAGCCGGGAAGCCCGAAAATCTACTGTCTCATCTTTGATAACAAGTTCTCTCGGTCAGTTTATTGAGCAATATTCCCTTTCTCGCTTTTATACAAATTGGCAACACAGAATGGCTTTGATCACTAAGCCAGGAAGCCAGTGGCCCGTTTCATGAAAGGGTCTTAGTTTAAGACCGTCACATGACTGTGACATGACTGTGACTGTGACTGATCTACGTACATACGGATGGCGTTTGTATCGATCACAAAGGACAAGGTTGGAAGTATAATGGCAAAGACGCTTTCATGCAACACGTGTTGCCGTAAATGTCAAAGTATATACCAAGGTTGTGGACGAACATAGTTAAGTAGCCTTTCATGAAACGTGGCCCCTGGAATCTAGCTCTCCTCATCTTTCATAACAAGTTCTCCAGGTCAGTTTATTTGCAATGCTCCCCTCCTCAAATTGGCAATGCCGAATGGCTTTGATCATATCATTAGACGAATGGCCTTGATCACTAGCCAAAAAAGCCAGGAATCTCTAATCTTTTGATAACAAGTTCACCGGGTCAGATCAATTTACCTGTTTACCATGCAATTAAATATAATGCTTTAAATGGCCACGTATGATTTTATGGACCGGGCTTAGATACCACTTTTGAGCGTGCAAAAAAAGAACCAATAAATTATGGTCAACCTCTATTAATAGCAAATTAACTGATTAAAGGCTTTCATACTATAATTATTCATTCATGCAGCTAATTCCATGCAGTAATATATACAGTACGCAGTGAATGTTGTCAATTATTACCGAAATATAACGGGAATTTCCGTTTGATGTGCTGATAAATTAGCCTTGAATAGTAATCGCATGCATACTTTTTCTGGGTTAGACACGTGGTTAAGAGTAATTATTAATAATACTATGATAATAGTATGATAATAAACTAGTTCTTTCCTTTTCAACATTCTGACATAGGAAGTGTTGGTATTTGAACGCTCTCTCTGATTTCATTCTTTCCTTCCTGTTTCACTATTTGTAAGGAAATGTAACCAGGTTTGATGTAGTTGCTGTAGTCAAGATGTAGTTGTACTTTTCTTTGAAAAAGAAAAAAAACCAGCACAACAATGAAAACTGATACTTGTATTACACGTATCAGTAGCGTAGCGTGGTCAAAACTGATTGGGGGGGGGGGGGGGGTGGTGGGGGGGGGGGCGTGGTGGGACACAACACACCTAATGTATTTCATTATTTTACAAAGGTCTTCCCTGTATGTTGTTTTATTGATTTTGCCAAATTATTGGGGGGGCGGGGGCACATGCCTCATTTCATCCTGCAGCTATACCACTGACATGTATTTTGATCCATTGGCCCAATAAAGCATGGGTCAGTTCAGAATAGGGCAAAATCAGGGGGGTGCACCAAGAATTAAATTGTTTTATGTATTTCTTTGATTAATTTTTTGGTACATATGGGGTTGATGAGGAAGTGGGGTAGGGTGAGGGGATGATGCCCCCTTTGCCCCCCCCCCCTTGCCCCCCCCACCCCTCCACCCCATCTATCTATGACATTGTTTTATTCTCTATGCAGAGAGTGATGCATAGAAGTGGACAAATCAATTACAAAATCATGGATTTGCCTTGATTAATTCTCATCTGATCTATTCATTTTAGGCTGCAGGAAGTTCGGAACAATCAGTTTATGTAATAACTACATGTGTACCATTGAATGTACATGTATATAACATACATGTAGGCATATTTTGCTGTCAATTCATTTGTTCTTTGGTACAAGCAGAAGTGAATGTATCGTTGGTATAGGAAGTGCGCTCCTCAAGGTTATAATCTATAGAATCTGTGGTGTAATTTCCTTTTCCATAGATAAACCTTGCATTATAATTTAAAGGGATGCCTGTAAAGTGTCTAAACTACGAAATTACTTGGAGCTTCCTCGTTTCTCTTCTACCGTGTTGTTATAGCTTATGGTGTAAGCAGAATAATAAAATAGGGTTAGATTTTTTTCAAATGCCCCCTTTAGTATGACGATATCTATCATTCAGCTCAAAAGCGTTAATTAACGGCATACTCATAAACTCCTAAGTCTGTCCCTTGTAAAAGCTGACACACATTTTCGCTTTTTTAACCAGGCAAGCAGTGTCTTTTTCAATGAAACTTTCACACATCATTCGGACACATGAATGTATCTTACAATGATTTTGGTACAGGATTGAAGTCTCAAATGGTCATTTTTGGGGCAATATCATGACACTTTACATGGCTGACCTTTAAAGTCGTGACGCATTATATTGCAGGATGCTCGTATCATAGGCGAAGCGTGAGTATCTATTCTGAAGCAAGAAAGCGTTGTGTATATAGATGGGCTTAAAGTTTGCAGCTTCTATGATTTGCTTATTGTGCTTAAGAATTCTGCAGTTCATGACATTCATATTGCTCAACTAAGTAATTACATGCTAGCTAAGTATTGGTATTAGGCTTATGGCATATGTGCATACTATTCTTACATGTATGTTATTTATTCATTACATGTTGTGATTATGACGTGTTACACTTTGTGAGATTTTTTCCAAAAGTGTTCGTGTATCATCAATCATATACCTAATATCTTTGGAAGATTCTTCTGAATGTGTCTGGTGCTAATTTCATAGAGAAGAGAGCACAGTTTACTAGTGAAAATTGTATTCAGATTTGAATCACCTACTGCCATTTTAGAATGTGTTGGACTACAATGATATGGCTGTGTTGTCGAATTCTTGTGTTCATCTGGTGATATATATTATAATAAGGGGGACATTTGACAAAATGATTATTCTATCTTTCCTCACCCTTTTTCTTTTGTTGCAGATTCACAAGTAAGGACGGTCAAGTTCAGTCTGCAAATCAAAAGACGGAGGGACAGGCTTACTAATGCAGACTAATGATGCTCGTTATCGTCTCTCAGCACTTAAAACCTATTGGAGTGGTATCTAAACTACGAGCTGCTAGTGGAAACTGATAGTTTAGTGTTTTTAGTGTTTTAAGACTTGTTGAGAGTGATTTCAGAGGAGCTTTACGATCTAGATTTGGAGACTATGATGTTTGTTTTCGTCGGTGTGGTGGGGGGGGGTTGGGGGTTTGTCTCTTGGGGGGGTTTGGGGGGGGGGGGGTCTGGTAGATTAAAAACGTTGTGTATCTGTGCACTAGTGTGTGTTGAAAACGCTAACATGTTGCTTTTCTGATCAGATAAAGTATTGCAAAACATTTCTATTGGTCTTTGTAATCTTCAAAGAATCAAACTAATATATGTTGCTAATTTTTTTGTAGTAGAGATTATTTCCGTGCTTGCAATCGACCTACATGTAGGCTATTGGGTCGTCTGTTACATGTATTTGACTCTATTGAAGGTTACATAATCGTGATTGCGCATGCTTTAGATTGGTGATGTAAATATTGATGACTTCATGAACTTGACTCTATGACAGTCTTCACTGGTGTCTCAGTTTGTCAAGGCGATGTAATTGTTTAAAAATGATGATGTCATATAAATTAGAGGGCTTATTGTGTCATATGTTGTTACTGAAGTTATGTGTAGACAAATTATCGACTAGGCTAACCGATGGTTAGTATCTATGTGTATAGTATTTGTGTGATATATTCGTGTTATTATTTATACTGAGGCTGAGTATTGGTTATAGTTGTAAGAGTGAGATCTTGATGACGTATTATTCTCTTGTAAAAGTAAGGTTGTGAATAGTTAACTGTAGATTTTTGCTGGTTATGGGTGATTGTAGTGAGGGGTGTGATCTGATGGTGTGGTGGATCCCAGTTTGTATGAATTTAAGTTGTGTATTATTTTCTTTAAAAGCAGGTTAAAAATGCTTGTCAGTTTTCTTGTATTACAATGAACTGTGAGGCATCTTGCATCACAGTCTGTTTGATTGAACTTGTGTACATTTTCTAACTATCATGAAATCAACTTTAATACACATTCCATTTTTGTCAAAATAAGCAATTACCATGTTGTCAGAGATTGTTCCATATCTTGTTCAGTATGGTTCCTGAATTGAAAATTTATTGAAATTTAGATTTTTCATTAAGAATTTGATCACCAAAATGTTTAATATTCTAGTTTTGTGATATAATAGTCTAGTTAAATAGTCTGGTATTTAATGTTAGCCATGTATTTTAGGCAAACAATTTGTTGTTACAATGTACTTCTGCCAGCATTATTGTGCCAATGTTTTTGTTGCAATATTGAATGATATTCTGATATTATTAGATGAACATTGTATACGTTGTATTCAGTGATTCTTGTTTTGTATTGTTAAATAATCAGAGTCTATTTTTGTATTAATGCCAATTTATTGTATTGTAAAATGCATGTTTATTGTATTAAAATGTATATTATAGGCAAGAGGAAATGTAAGAGATACTGTAATAAATATGTTTTTGTATTATACTGTGTTATTTAAAACAAATTGTAAATGTAATAAGACAATCGTACACACAAGTCATAGATTGTTATGTGATGGAATGCTACACTGAGGGCTTCATCAGTTTGAACTAGGCTAGTATGTGTGCACTGGCATAACCCTGGAACCAGTGTGTATGTATGCACCATTGCGCAAGGTTGGCAACGCATATTTGATTTAACGAAACCCCAACTACCTCCGATCTCCATCTCCGATCTCTCATTCTCCGTTTTTCCAATTATTTGTTTTGATCCAAATTGGCTCTGGACCCACCCCACCCACTTCCAAATCTTATTTGGATGTTTGGAATTTGTTTAACTTTCCAAGGCCTCCTTTATTAGATGTGTTTGGAATGTGCATCTTTTTTATTGGCCAACCACGAAATATGGCCTTAAAATATTATTATATTGCATGGAATTCGGCACAAAGTTGCTAAAACTGCTATAGAAATATGTGCACATGCACAGTACCCTCTTTTTAGCGGCCGTATTGCTGAATTAGTGTAGTGGGTCAATTTATTTCAGATCAGGGACTAGACAACTAATTTCAACAATTGGAAAGTGTATACAAGGATTATTTTATCAACATTACTATAATTATATACATGTATATTATTCATCTATGTGAATCAGTTAAATGTTATTTAGTGCAATGTGTATCTATAGTGCTATATCCTCACCATGTTTTCATTTTGGATATATAAGTGTATTGTGCATTAATTAGAAAAATGTGTATGACTATGTATACTCAAAATATGTTAAAGTAACAGTTTTTTTTGTTTGGAATCCCATTTTTTCTTGCTCACTTTTAATCACAGTTTTTGTTTTTGTCAATAATATGATAATATGATATAATTTACCCTGGTATTAAATATACACCTATTTCTATTTTAATATAATGTTTCTTCCATATATTGGAAACAATAAATAATTTGAATATGAACTGCTGCTGATTTTTTACTACTTGAAATGGTTTATTAAAATAGAATTAGGAAATATTATCATAATAATGGTATATTGCTGGAAAATTATAAGAATACATTTTTCCTTCTTTTTTTTATGAAATTTGAATTCAGTTACAACATTTTGGTGCATGTAGTTTAATGTTACTTTGATAACAAAACTATGAATCAAGAATATATTTGTTTATTTTTTTAACTACTACTGAATCTTTTGACAATCATACAACTTTGTATTTCATAAACTTTAAAGGGGACCACCAGGCAAAGAAAAACACATAATTATATGTTTTAGTACTCGTTTTGTGATATCAAATAAATACCCAACATTTTGCAAAGGGTTGTGTAATTCATAAACAAAGCAATTAATTTCCACCACTTACGGAACCACTACTATTTCCTGTTTTCGCGTACGGGCCAAACATTTGCGAGTGTGCCAATGCTATTCACACGTACGTTTGGAGACAACACGAATCCCGGGGCGATTCGTTCGCTCTGGACAAAATAGTCTCGTATATGCAGACCCATGAACGCATGCTTTAGAATGGTGATGCGTTTTCCAATTATATATTTTTTACTGGAAACATATTTTTATAAACTTGTTGATGGAATGGAATACTAATAGATGTTACGCTTTCATTTATAAAATATTATTTTCTGGGTGGTGGTACCCTTTAAGATACTTGGTAATATTGTCAGGGCCTAATTTGTAGCCAAGAAAACTGTTCACTTTCAGCTGTAATATTACTAGTTGTATATGTGTACGTATTTGCGTCTGACGGCCTGGTAATACTAAACTTTGGCCATAAATTATCAAAGCATGAAAATACATACTGTACATGTAAAACAAATTTGTATGTAAGCGTCACATTTCCTGACCATTGAGATATGATAACTGAAATATACAAATCTTTGTCATCAATAAAAATGACTCTCTGAGTGATATACTTGAAAAGAAACAGTTTTGATTGTTTATTTTGTAAGTGGCATTAAACCCTCCCTCCCAGTGGCATAGCATGGACAGACTTATTGGGGGCACACCTACGTTTTTCTTTATTTTATATTTTTTGTCAAAATATTGTGGGCGTGTGCCCCACCCCCCCCCCCCCTCCCCTTCCCTCCCCCCTCCCTGTGTCCCCCATAGCTACGTCACTGCCCTCGTCTCCCTAGCCTCTTTCTATTCTGTGTGTTTGCATTTGTGTGTGTCTTTCCATGTGTGTTTTATTTAGTAATGATAGATGTTGCTTTTGCAGAGATATGATAAAGCTAGTATGGGTGAGCAAGATTCACACCCCTCATGTCATAATTATCCTTCCCCTCCCCCCCCCCCCCCCCCCCCCAAAAAAAAAAAAAAAAAATGTAATAATAATAATAATGATAAATAAATAATCAAAATTAAAACAATAACATTAAATCAAAACAAATAAACAAGATAGATACACGAGACCAAATCGATATTCTCTGTTTGTTGTTGTTGCATAGGCTTGCCCTTTGTGCCCCTTAGCAGAATTCCCTCCCCCCTTTGTCTGAAGCTAGCAGGTAAGCATGGTTGGACTCACGTGGCGTAGCGAGTTACGTTATACCTATTCAACTGGGGGGATGGATGAATAGATCATCCCCCCCCCCCCCCCCCAGTTTAGATTGGTATCAATGACATGTCTACGCCCGTGGTTGGACTGATTGGGGTGGGGGGTGGGGCAAGCAATTTTTGTTGTACACACCACCTTATGTATTTCTTTGTTTTTAAACATTATTTTCACCACAGGTAAATATGTGGCATATTATTGTTCGTGTGCATTCTTCCACTCCGAACTAGAATGTACGAATACTGTATGAAGTAACACATTTCCTCATGTTTATGTTTTTGTTTGTCTTTTCCCGAATTCATAGTCTGTACACCTCCTCCCCTCCACACTAGGAATTCAACTCGTATACTTGTTATTGTGCTATAGTGCGAAGTGTGATGTCACATTTATTTATTGCCATGAGTTACTGGTTCTAAACACCGTCAAGAAAGCCCCCTTCAAAAAAATCAGTACGGTGACTGATTGTAGGGGAGAAATGATTGGGGGATACACCTTATATATTTCCTTACTTGTTATACTTTTAATAATGTTTGTTTATTTTGTTTCGTTTGGGGGGGCACATCACCCACCCCCCCCCCCCCCCCCGGCGCTACGATATTGCCGAATCTGTGACGTATCAGTTAAAGGTAGTGTTGAGTATTGGTATTTCCCGAAGTGCCCCCCGATATTTTTTTGTGAGATAATGAAAAACTGACTCTCAAATTCGAAAGAACATACAATTTTAATGACAGAATAAACTTTATTTGATCAAAATCGTTTCAGAAACGGCTGAAATATCCATAAATATATTTTTATTCAAAATGTTCTTCACCGGCAATCAACGGGCGATATTTAGACTTTTTAGAAACATTTTTTAAAATGCTCGAAAGAAAAAAAATCAGAATAGGTTTTTAAAAAGACGTTGATGACAGGGGTGTCGATCCGTTTTTGAGATTGGGGGGGCGAAATTTGAAAAATTTTCCAGAGTGACCACTGAGAGAGCTAAAAGCCCCACATTGGCATGCCCGGAAGTTTTATTATGCGCTCATTGAAAGTGTCTTGATGGCTCGAAGACCTGACTTTGGGGGGCACCCATATTTAGGGACAATAATGGGGGTCCAGGGGGCGGAGCCCCCGGAAGCTTTTATATTTCAGACATTTGCTCCTAGCATGGGTGTTAAAATTGTATAAAATAGTGAACCTACTCATAACGTATTTTTAAAGGGCATAGCGAGGAAAAGACTGAGCCTTGCATGAGATGGATCCACGTGATCATGTATACTATAGAGCCATCGATATAGTCTAGGGCATTGGGCTCCCATGAAACGACCGAGCGGGGGAGGGTGTGGGAGGGGGTGTCCCCCTCCCACAGTAGGGAGCTTTTGTATTTTTGGGCGTGAAATTGTGCGATTTGGTGCACACCTGAGACAGAAATTTCACGTAATATGAAGTATATAGGTATGGAACCAAACATACATAATGACAAAGGGAGGGGGACAATCTGCTCCTTTTTCAAATGTGGGGGGACATGATATTCCAATTTGATTTGCGTTCAGCGCATATGTACCGAGATTATTTTATTTTCTGTGACGGTGTGCTATCTATAGATGAGGGTTTAATAAACTTCGTTTGAGGTGTGCGTTTGAGAAATTACGCTGCCCAACACATTTCAAAAGGTGAGTTCCCGCAACCCAAATGAAACTTGCAATATGAGAAACTGTATGCGCGCGAAGCGCGCGGCAAAAAAGAGATTTACAGTCCTTTTCAAACTAAAAAACGGCTATTTTGAAGATTAATTATTGATAAATATGTCTTTCCCCTCTTTGGCATTATATCACTCGATTTTTTTCTTCCTCATTTTCGGAATTATTGGGGGGGCGAAATGATATGTTCGCCCCCCCAATATTTTCATTGGGGGGGGGCGACCGCCCCCCCTGCCCCCCCAGGATCGACACCCCTGGTTGATGATATCTCTATTGAATCATTATTTTAACAAACATTAAATGCACAATTTTGTATGAAAAAGGGCTAAAATCAATGATTTTTTTAAATAGCGCCCTCTTGGGTTGTAACGGCTCTTTTTGAATGATAACAGGGGTTTTACTTAGTCATTTGTAATTGTGTATACTTTTCGAGCATGGCGAAGTTATAACTATTACTTTGTACCGTAATGGTGCAGGTATTGGTTACTAAAGTTAAGTTTGACCAATACTCAACTATCCCTTTAACATGGTTTTGAGATCAACATGATTATGTATATTTTGTTTATCTGATATGTTTTACTGCTTAATAATAATAGTTTGTTCTAATGAATCATGTATACAAAATATCATCAATTACCCACTGAACGAAGCCAAGTTATTTTATGCAGAGATACATGTACAGTGGCATAGTGTGATCGGACTGATTGGGGGCTCACTCTATGTATTACTTTATTTAGTGAAGTATTTTCCCCTGTATTTGTTGTTATATTTTTCTATCAACATTATTGGGGCACATTCCCGCATGCTCCCCCCCCCCCCCCCCCCCTGGTGTGCTTTGGGCTGATATTCATCAAGTGAAAAGATCAGACTGAAACGTGTTGTAAAACACTGATTAGGGCTAAACATGTATGAAAAGTAAATCTCAAGACCTAACTAGTCCTCCCACCTCTCTGATCTAACCCTTTTTTCTTCAAACATTTTGAATGTGAATATTATGCAATAGTCAATATGTTCCATCACAAATAAATAAGCGCCCATGACCTTTATTAAAATTAAAACAAACATTGTTATTTCAGCTCTTTGTTTAAAAAAAATTAAGGTTTTTTTTTTAATAACACTTTTTACAAACCTGGAGCACTAGTTGTACTACATGTACAAGAATTTCTACCATATCTACAAAATATGATTTACTTAGTAATTATTTTATGCAAACCTCCACCCCCCCCCCCCCCCCCCCCCCTGAGCTTATGCATGATTGTACAATTGAGGTCAGATCAGATTGCATCGTGTAATGTACAGTGGGCTTTAAGTTATCATAATGGCCATTTTACACAGAACTTCAGAAAAAGACAAATTAGACATTGAATTAATTTTTCACCTTTTATTGATTCCTCTGCTGTATTGAATATGTACAACAATAGCAGGACATCTACAAAGATGTGTTTCGGTAACATTTGTTTTTTTACTTTTTCATTTTTTTCTTTCAACCATCGTAACGCTATTTCCAAGATGATACATTCATGCATGAATAGTCAAATCTCTTTTTGTCACCTATTTCTTACGAACAGCAGAAATAAGCTTATTTGTGCAATCATTACATGTGTAATAAAATGACTTCTACATTTACTAGATGTAATGAAAAAAATTGTACTTAAATCCGTAATGTTACATAAATGTTACAAACAGCTTTTTTTCAGAAATCAGAACTGGAAATATATTACAGTAACAAAATGCATGGAATTATATTCTAACTTTAAAAACCAAAAATGATACCATGTAGTCCTGTTTGAGAATGATATCTACAAAGCATAATATGCAATCTACGATCTAAGGAGAGGAAATGAAAACAATCATCATATGGAAGTTTAGAGACATACAGAGTCTTTGGTTAATTGAAAATAAAACAACTTCTCCTTTTTCATGAAAGAAAATGTTCAATTGCAATCTAAAGTTGACAAATAACACTTGGTCAACTGTTGCTAGTAAGTTACATCTACTCACAACGTTTATCTCACCGTTTATCACAATTTTGTGACAAAAACCTCACATACAGAATTGGTGACTGTACAGGATTGATTCAACCACACAAATAACATAACCTGCGAGCATTATGATCGCTAACCCAAATGAAAATGTAAAAGAATTAAGACAGAATCTTTCCATGATATTCTGAATGTCAATTTCACGCTACCATCCTCTTTTTCATCTTCATTTTTTCTCAACGCAGTTATAAATTAATCCTACACCGTCTAGTCAAGTAACACTGTTTATCAATAGAAAATTAATGTAGTAATGATAATAATAATAAATTTCTGTCCATATATACACTTTATACATACATGTTATCTATCATTTTGTTGAGGGCAAACAAGCAAAGTCTATTATGTTTATGTTAATCAACAACTCTCTGAAATTCATAAAATGGTACAAAAATTATCTAAGACAAGTGCCAATACTTGGAATTCTGTACAAATCATAACCATTATACTATTGTAGAAATTATGAAATAATATTGCCTAGAAATTCCCCAAGAGTAGTATATGGTGTAACTATAACCCATACAATTGTACATCTGATCTTACAGTGGAATAAATTTGAATAATGTGACTCTCTCTGGAAATTGCTTTGCATTAAACTCCATGCTTATATTGGGAGCTCTTGTTGGAAATTCAGGGGGCAAAAAATTGCCCGGAGTCCCTTGTGAAATTGTTTCATTGCACCGAGTGGTCTGCTTCCACACATGGAAAACAATTTATGTTAACAATTTGGGGGCTACTTTTCAAGCTCGCCTGCATAAAAATAGCACTCTAAAATTTGTTTTGCATTAAACTCTACAGAAATTTACCGGGGGGCTCTTTAATGATAAGGGGGACTCATTTTGGCATTTTGGGGGCTACAATCGCCCTGAGCCACGATGTTTTGTTTTCACTGCTTCCAAGGCCCAATTCCCCCTCCCAGGCCGACAATTCTGCTCTACGCTAAAGCTGTCCCTAGGATACAAGAGGGCTACAAAAACACAAGCCTTCCTTCCGGAAACCAACATCTACATGTAAAGGAAAAGTGAAACTGCTTTCATACGTTTGAAGACCAGCATTTGAAACCCAACATCTAATGATGAGTGAAGCCGCTTTCATACGTTTCAAGACCAATATTTGAAACATCTAAAGAAGAGTGAAACTGCTTGCATAAGTTTACGACCAGTATTTTAAATACGTGTTCATGTGCATCAATGCGAACACCTCATTTTGAAATATTTCAGTGAAGGAATTATCTAGTAAAGAATTTCTTATTTATGCGTTGCATTAATTAGTAACATTAAAATGGTCGGGTTTAATGTTGGTAACTAAAAGCATTCAAGAATGTTTTCTTACACTTGTCCTAAATGGTTGGTTCCTGGAAAATAAAGTGTTACTACGCAACTACCAACAATTATTTACATTTTAATTTCTTACATTTTTATATTTATATTATGTAAAAAGAACTAGCTTATTATTTGAAGCTTTAACTGTGAAATAAAGAATGACTCAGGTCTATATATAAATTTTTCTGTACAGAAAGAAGAACAAATAAGAGAAAAATAACCCTGATTTGAAGCACAAGGAGTAGGAGGGCAGTGGAAGGTCAACATGACTACTTATGTCTGAAGTAATCTTAGTCAAGCAACGATATCACAAATCTCTTTAGTAGTCTAGCAAATATCTTCAATATTCTCTTTTCTCTTTGACATGAATAAAATAAATGTAAAACTGTATATAAAACTTTAAATTTACAACTCATACCATGAACATGAATGAGATCTAAACATGACTCACATTACTGTCGAAGAGTGACGATAAAAAGAAATCTCAATAAGACACTGTTTGATTAAATCGATGAGGAAAGTATAAATAAAAATTGTCTCTTGCATCTTAAGAAGAATTGATTTGTTGAGTCACTTCACAACAGACTCCAAATAAATTTACACTATGGAGTTGCATCGAAATGAACCCAAAATGAATGTTTTCATTAAATGTCCCATCACAATAGACTCACAGATTGGACTCCATGAGTGACATCACATCACAATATAAAAGACAAAAAAACAAAAACAAAGAGTCTACATCGATGGCTCTTCCCTGTCCCTGTGTGTGGTCGAGTTGCCGTTGCGTGGAATGAGGTACACGGTGCCGTCGGGAAGCTGCTGCAGCATGAAGTCATTGGGGTCGACGGGACCTCCGTGCTCATCCTGGATAGACGAGAACACCTCCTCGCACAGCTCCGAGTACCTCGCTTGCATCTCGCTCACCTCCTTGTCGATGCTGTCCCGCTCCCTCGCCAGTTTGTCCCTCTCGCTACGCAGCTCGCTGACGACCGTCTCAACCATCATGATGGCGTCTATCTTGCGTTTGCGGCAGTTCTGCGCAGCCACCTTGTTCTTGCCCCGGCGGCGGATGTCGCGGACCAGCTGCATCTGGGCATCGTTGAGGTCAAACTTCTTGACGAGGTCATTGAAGGAGTCGACGGGGAGGTTGACGATCTTTTCCACTCCGACCGGCAGCTTGAGTTGCTTGGCGCGCTTCTCGTCACGACCCAACTTGTTGGCGTTGTAGCTACCGTTCTGGGCCCCATTTCCATTCTGCATCTGCGACTGCGATGGCGAGGAGTAGGAATGGTTGTGTCTGATGTTCTCCATCTTTGGTGGCTGTCCGCTGTAACCGCTGCTGCTGCTGGAATCGCTACCATACTGTTTCTCATGACCTGCAAGTATTAACAAGACAAAAGATATGATCAAAACCTCATTGTAAAATCAGATATCTGGAGAACAAAAGGGGGAGGAATAATGTGCTGACCTATATAATTATCTTAAACCTCTGCATAAAGCATTTCATAACACTTACACATTTCAATGACCATTACAGTCGCTTTAGTATGAAACTCAAATGTATAATAGTGTACCACAGCATCTAGATGTCTGAGTGATGTGATGTGATGTGATGATACAGGTATCCTAAATATAATGATAACATATTCTGCTGGAACATGGTATTTATGGATTAGAGTTTGACTTTTTTTTCTGTACTACCTGTCAAGTCACTATTAATCAGCAAGTAACTACATCTAAATCATGAAGCAAAACATAATTAAAGGTACTGAGAGAATTCAATTACCTCTTAAAATAAACAAAAAATAACTCATTGACAGGATACATAACATTTCTTTTGTTAGTGTTGTCTAGTCATGGACTTCCTTTAAAAGGTTACAGTAGTTAGGTTACCATGGTTATAAGACATATTTTAAAAGACATGTACGCCACCCACCCCCAAAATAAAAAGGTGGGCGTAGTCTAGTTTAATATGGTCTTGATAACTTTACAATCTTCCTTAACTTCTATTAATCAAAACTTTGTTCCCCTTTCCAATCATTAATTTAGATGCATCTTAGAATGTGCAGTATTTGCAATATGTAATCATACTAGTTTTGAACATAATTATATGTATGTTCTTATAAAGATTATATCTGCTTCATACATGTTTGTATGAAATATTGATATTTTTATAACTAGTGTTTTTTAAAAAAATATTATATAAATCCTGTGTTTGTCTTTCATAATCTTTACACACACGTATGGACATGTGCCAAGCGATGTTTGTAATTTTAGTTCGAAAAGTACTATTAGAGCTACTTTTCATGAAATGCTGCTGGTACCTGCTAATGCATGCAGCTACCTGTACATGTACAAAGCAACTCAAATTTGTCTAAATCTAAACATAATTTTACCATGTTTACGAAGAATGGCCTACCAAAAAGAAAATATTTCTTAGGGCCCTCCCTCACGCGTTTCTTTCAGGTGGTCAACATGATACATTGGTCAAATTCCCTCCCACCATATTACACTTGTGTGTTGTTTGTGGCCAATACAAGAGTTTCTAGTGGCAAAATGACACATTTTTCTAGTGGCCACCGCTAAGGGGCAATAAAGCTTCTAACTTGATATAATACCAACCTCTTGCGTAGTGATAGCCTCCAGTAGCTCCCTTACTACTGTCTTGGTCTGAGCCGGATGAGTAGCCTGCAGCACCCTCTTCGCTATCGTTGAAGATTGAGCCTTCTGTGAAAGAACCAAAATAAATAAATCAATATGATTACACGTTCATACATGTAATAAGTATGTTCATGCAGCCTAATGAATTGTAACTTCTTGTACATAATCTCTGGCCCAACAATTGGTTCACTCAAATACCCTGGCAGCAGAACAGAACAAGAATTCTCACCTAATATATTATCATGGAAGAATGGCAAGATGTGGACATGCGACACACTGTGTGGAAGCCATACAAAGGCGGGCACAAAGCAAGCCACGTAAATGCCATTGCCATCATCCATAGCGCAGCACTCTGAGCAGACAGAAAGCATACTACTTGACTTGTACATGTACATGTGTGCATCGGGGAATGCATTGCTTCAGGAACTCGGTACAGTCAAAAGTGTCAAACACAACTACAGTTCCACAAGTAAATGAAGTCTCGAAGCTCCCCATAAACATGAATGATTGCACGCGTCATGAAACTTGTCATAAATGCATCGATAAGTCATTCATGCATGATATAACTGTGAGAACTTTATAATAGTTGCAGAGAGGGTAAAAGGGAAGAAAGCAAGGGAGATCAAAATCAGGGGATCTGATTGTGCATAGCAAGACCTTATCATCCATCTCACGAGACACCATTACAACCATAAAACTTTCAGTGACCTTTAAGTTGCACATGTCGAGAAGTACCAGTTATTATGTTTTTTGTCATATTTAATCAGGCATTGATCCAAGTTTTGAATACAGTTCTGAAGACTAATAATAAATCAAACTTCACCACTGATGGGACACTGAAGATTCCAGTCATGTGTCAATAGCCTGTGACCTCTACATGTATAATCATTTGCCCGTAGCCCGCAGGCAAATAGTATTTTTGATAAATTTTAAACAAGCTTAACATTTAAATTGTGAATATCACACACAAAAAATGGTCTCAAGAGGTAACATGATTTAATCTTATGCCATTAGCTGTAAATTTAAGTTACTGTCAAGTGAGTGTGATGGGTCCACATTTTCAGACCATTTTTAAAATTTAACATTGACTACAGTACATAAATATATACAAAGATGTGACAGCATCACATTTTTAATTTAAGCAGTGGCTGTAACTGTAAGAAAGAATTTTTGAGTAGACCCAACTCTCTGGATTGCAACATCACCATGTTTCCGTCAAAATATAAATGTAGACAATGTTCAATAGAAAACTCCTTGAGATCAAAGAATACTGTAACTCACCACTGTCTTCTTCATCACTGAGCGACTCTGCATCATCTGCTAGAGCAGCCAGTACATCATGCATCTGTTCGTCGAAGTTGAGATCCATGGGGTTGATTGGGTTGGGAGAGCCCGGTGAGTTGAGGAGATCCATCAGCAGAGAGCTGCTGTTGTCTGCTAAGCTGAGGTTGGCCGCTGTGAAAGGCGTTGTGGTGTTGACAGAGTTCATCTGCTGCTGTAGCGTCTGCATCAGGTAGTCTCCCGTTGCGTTGCTGTTGGAAATGGCCACTACTCCATTCGCCGTGTGATTCAGCGGGTTTATATTGAGGTTTGAGAAGTTTTGGAAAGTGTCATTGTGCGGGGGCGTCAAGAGCAACGACTGCTGCTGCTGCTGGTGCTGGGGCGGCCGTGTGGCATTCTGAAGACTCACCATGCCATTAGTCGTAGCATTCACAGCAAACACGTTGCTAGGCACCTGCGGCTGTTGCAATTCAGTGATATCGGGGACGAGACTACTGCTGCCATTGGTCATTCCCTGGCCGAAGTGCTGTTGAGGTGCAACGAACCCATCCTGGGTGGCGTTAAACATGGCATCTGGCACAAGTTCTGCGATGTTCCCCTGGAGCTCTGGGAGGGTGGCAATGTCTTGCCATCTCTGCTCAACTTCCTGGTGGCTGAGACTGGGTGAAAGTTCTGTCTGTGCCGCATCAGGGGACAACTCCGTCTCAAGCAGGTGTAAACAGTCTTCCAGTGATAGGCTGCTTTCCTGCTGGACAAGCTGTGTGTCTGGTTGGGGTTGGGGTTGGGGTTGGGGTAGGGGCAGGGGCAGGGGCTGGGTTTGCGTTTGTGGAACAGGAACCTGAGGAAGGACTGGCTGGGGTGGCTCACCAACACTAGCCAAATCTTGATGTGGACCCGGAACATACTCTCCTGTCTCCCCATCAATGCTGTAGTCCCAGAAATCAATGCCTTGTTTCTTCAACTCGTCTGTGAATCCTGGTTTGCTAATGTCAGCCTTGTAGGGGTATGTGTCTGGGCAAACGCCCATGTCTATGTCTTGTCTCCAGAGGCTCTCAATCAAGTCCATGTCCTGCAGAAGACGGAACAGGAAAAAAAAGAAAACAGAAAAGGACGGTTAGAAATTTATTCCAATTATCTAGGATTTCCAAAATATTATTTTATTTTACCTGTGATAAAAAAGAAATAGTAATTTGTAAACAATGCCATTTATCACATTTTTGTTTGAACATCATTTCAAGGGCGTGAGTTGATTTTTAAATAATTTTCTTCCAAGTGCTTAAAACTCTTACTGGAAAATAATAATGCATACTGTCATGGGAAACAGTTACCTTTTGGAAAGGTTGAGGGTGATTTCAAACAGCAAACATTCAACCATGCAAACCATCAACATTCAATCTAAGCCACATATACTCTTTGAAGATCTATGACAACATACATGTAATATTATAGATGTAGATATTTTGTCAAAGACAATAGTTGGAAAACTTCTGATTTTAAGAAGGAACAAAATATTATTTTTCAACTATTTGAGTCCTGAGGAAAAAAGAAATTGGAAGATAATTAATAGACTACCTCTACACTCATTTCATCTGAAGGTGTAGGGGAAACTGAATGCGAGTGCCCATGTCCGACTGCACCTTCCAATGCCATACTGTCAGTTTCCATTTCTTCAAACCCTTCATCACTTTCACTACCATTGGGGACTTGCTGTTCATTAACATGTTGTTGGTGTTGGTTTCCACCACCATTTGAACTCATGTGATTGTTGGGCAGAGGATTCTGAGGTTGCGGAGGGACCACAACTTGCCCACTGCTTGATCGGTGCGAACCCGACTCTGACCTATCGAGGAGGAACGTTTGAACCTCAACTCTAGTCCTTGGTGCATCGATGGCCGGAAGCCCATCGTAAAGCGCGTCGAGTTCTCTGAATGCAGTGTTGTCATAATAAAAAGAGTCTCTTATGATGCTCTTGGAATGAACTGGACCAAACGAATTGTATAAATTATGAAATTGCGTTTCTCTCAGGCCCACACTGGGACCCAGAATACTGTCTTGAAATGTTGAATGTGTTCCGAGTCCGAGGACCTCCTCGCTCAGATAATCTGTCCAGTCAATGCGCAGGGCACTCAACATCAGTGCTATCGCTAGCACTGTGTCGTACGGCAGTTTTTTTCGAAGCATTTTTGTATATTTTAGGCTACGAAGTCACAGATGCAAATTTAGATTTAAACTTTAAATTAATGAAAGATAATCAGGCCCAACCAGGTCCAGGCATGTCAATATTGTTGAATTGAGTTTCATAACCAAAATTGTTGCACAAATCACATGTTAATTGTCAGGCCGGCATATTTTCATCATCTCCACTCCCTTTGTTTGCTAGGTAGATCAAGGACCGTAGGTGGCATGGAAGAGATCAACAAAGGGTCTTCTGCAAAAACAAAGCGAATGCTGACCGGAGCACGGAGTGTAGTGCAGTGTCACAAAGGACAAGATACGGTAGCACTGCATAAACACGGGCGCACAGCCGCACCCGCCGCATTGAACGAATGGAGGCACGTTTTAGTTGCCGTGGACGTCGGACGACCGAACAAAACACACACACTTCTTTGTTTCCGCAAAGGAAATTCAATTTACACGAAATGTTTCCGTTCTTCCTATAATTTTACAACTGATATACCACTAAAATGCATAAGTTTCACAGTTTCAGCACAATCCTCAAGCTGCTCCTAATTGTCTATAACACCCACATAAACGTAAAATGAAATCAGTCTTTTGATGGTATAGATCTCACGAATAGCCTCGGAGTTCGCAGTTTGTGCACAACAAAATGATGATTCATTCATCCACGATCGGTGATCTCGAATCTTCTCTGAAAGTCAAACTATGTTTTACTGCTGAAAATAAATTTCAACACTGATTCCATATCACTGATATTGTTGCTTGATGTCCGTTTATTGTCCCCATATAAATCGAAATCCTCAAAGATTCTCAAAAACGCGAAATTCTCTCGATAACAAGTACTAAGTTGGTGCTCAAATGTAGCTGTCTCGTTATTCTAATGGAATTCACCCGGTAGTGCAATCGTACGATCTGCGCAGGCGCCGGTATACAGATTAGGTCAATGAAAACTTGCTAAAAATAGAATATTTGTCATGTTGCCGAATCGAATGCATAGCTAGGTTCTCGAATGCAAGTAGTCTGATATTTCAACGTACCGTTGAATAATTTTGTGCAGAATGCGGGTGTGTCATATCGGCACCCATGCACTATTGAGCATTTTTACAATTACATATTTTAAAATTAACAATATAAATGCAGTTTTTTTCGGCGGCAGACTATAAAAAGCAAAACATTGACAATAAAGAACAAACCATACGAGCATAGACTGCGAACCGTCTGCGAAAACGTAGACTAGGCATTATTTGACAAACACGTTGCCATCCCTGCCTCGTGATCGCTGTACTTATGTCACCGAGAAAAAAACAAATAGTGACCAAAAGAAAACTTTGTTTATCAAGCAGAGTACATATTTGTTCTAAATTGTGGGAGGGATCTGGCAACCAACTACTTCAACATGTCCCGAATATACTTGTAATACATGCTTATAGGCTACTATCTATTCATATCAGTCTGTGTTATATCTGCAAATTATGAAGAATTTAAAGTTTGAAATTGAAGAATAGACCACAAATTGAGAGAATGTGATTCAGTCATAATGTACATGTATTTTAGCCTGATGGATAGTATTATCGAGAAAACTTTTGTGCATTCAGCTTTCTTGAAAGTCACTTTGGAAATCGTAGCAAGAAGCTAATGCACCCCACCAGCCCTCTTCCAACTGTCTATGATGCCGGGTGGAAGTTAGGAGGGCACATTTGGTGGGGGCGGGGCGGGGCGGCATGTGATCATCCGCCAATTTGTTTTCTTTCTTTTTTTGTAAAAAAAAAAGTACAATACGTGTAGTGAAATTGGAACATTTCAAACTGATACTACGGAAAGGTTTAACATAGATAAACATGCACATGTAGTTTGAGACTTTCCGTTCAAAACAGGCCATGTACATTATTTTACTGGTAGGCCTATGTGTATATCATAAATATGCAGAAACTACCTAATATTAATAACTATTAACTATACTTAGGATATTGCACAATCTGGTCTCAAATAACAAACTGAACTATTGAACTATAAACTTTATCATTGTTGCTTTTCCGCGGCGTATAGTGTGATGTAGGATGGCAGAGGACATTGCCCCAAGCCCCCACCCCACCCCCCCCCCCCCCCCACCCCCACTTAGCAACTATGATGCCCCATTAATTCCGATTGACACTGTGGACAAAATTTTGAATTTGTAATTAATTTCAGTGTAAACAAATTCTCTCTATTCAAGAAGATTAGATTAATTAACCGTTATTCTTATTGATGTATACGCATTGTATTGTTGCCTTGTTGTCATTTTCTTGCGTGTTTCTTTTGTCTTGTGCCTGTCCTTCTTTCCTCCTGTTTCCTTCTGGCTGCTTAGCCTTTGTTCTCTTGTTTATTATACGTCTAGTCCTTTCGTGATGTTTTGTCTGTTACCCAGTTTTTACCTATACGGTTTTTGATAATGTTTTTTTTTAAATAGGTGCTCTCGTTTCAAGCTGCGCTTTCGGAGATGTTCACCTCCAATTATATATATTGTTGTAAATTTGTTCAATGTATGTTATTGAAAAGATTTGGAAATAAATGTTATATATTGAAAATATTGTATATCTAAATCAATACATTACACAAGATTATACTTGAGCATTCACCCATGATGATAGCAGATCCCATGTACATTATTTTACTGGTAGGCCTATGTGTATATCATAAATATGCAGAAACTACCTAATATTAATAACTATTAACTATACTTAGGATATTGCACAATCTGGTCTCAAATAACAAACTGAACTATTGAACTATAAACTTTATCATTGTTGCTTTTCCGCGGCGTATAGTGTGATGTAGGATGGCAGAGGACATTGCCCCAAGCCCCCACCCCACCCCCCCCCCCCCCACCCCCACTTAGCAACTATGATGCCCCATTAATTCCGATTGACACTGTGGACAAAATTTTGAATTTGTAATTAATTTCAGTGTAAACAAATTCTCTCTATTCAAGCAGATTAGATTAATTAACCGTTATTCTTATTGATGTATACGCATTGTATTGTTGCCTTGTTGTCATTTTCTTGCGTGTTTCTTTTGTCTTGTGCCTGTCCTTCTTTCCTCCTGTTTCCTTCTGGCTGCTTAGCCTTTGTTCTCTTGTTTATTATACGTCTAGTCCTTTCGTGATGTTTTGTCTGTTACCCAGTTTTTACCTATACGGTTTTTGATAATGTTTTTTTTTAAATAGGTGCTCTCGTTTCAAGCTGCGCTTTCGGAGATGTTCACCTCCAATTATATATATTGTTGTAAATTTGTTCAATGTATGTTATTGAAAAGATTTGGAAATAAATGTTATATATTGAAAATATTGTATATCTAAATCAATACATTACACAAGATTATACTTGAGCATTCACCCATGATGATAGCAGATCCCCCGGTGTCTACCCCCCCCCCCCCCCCCCCCCCGCCCCACTCCCCGGGCTGTCCACGCTGCCCAAGTACAGTAGTTGCGACATCGTCCACCATTGCCAGTGTATACAATCATCGATATAGTACATGCACACGTTGTATAATATTTGCTTAAATACCGCGATAAAGGGCCCAAAGTCTAATTTAGCAAACTGAAGTTCAACGTAGTATATTTTGACAATGGGTATATTTTCAGCACTGAACTGAATCAGTAACTGAATAACTGTTATACATCTAATAAGTGTTTGTAATGTCACATGCATCATCTACTTCAGCATTATGATTGATTGGTATCCTTTTCAATGTCTAGTCAGGAACTGAATGCATGGTAACGCCTATGAAGAAGCTAAAGAGAACTAAAATGGGATTATAATGATTATTATTCATTATAATTATAATGAAATAATATAAGTGTTTTAATATAACCTAAAAGAAAATATCAAATCAATGAGTCGAAGTATTTTTCATAATCATATAACTACACAGTGACGTGAAATGAGAATGAAATAACACGTTTACATGTGTTGAACTATAACTATATATTCCCAAGCTGCCAGCACAAAAACACGATTTTTTACAACTCTGTAGTAGAACGTTTCGCAAACGGAATTTTGGAAAAAGAACGGGTAATTGCGTGTCAAATTTCTTTCAGAAAGGGAAACATAAGTCACGAGGCCAATGCATGCATGTATACTGCGTGTATCTATATTTTAATCATTCTATGCAAATTATACTTGCAATTATTTCATGATAAATTACGTACACGCAACTTTTTTTCTCCACATTTGTGAAATATTTAATTATTTTGTTTATTTGTCCCCGTCTTTTATGGGTATTATTACAAAACCGTTTCAAGAATGCTGTTCCGGAATAGGGATCGAATTTCGTTCTTTCTTTCTTTTGTAATTGAAAACAAAATTATAAAATAATGTAAGGGTAGCATGATAAACGTGCGCATTAACATATCCTAGGCTATAGGGGGAAAAATGGAGCCACCACAAAATGATTTTTAAATTGTTGCCATTATTCATAAATGAAGACTAGAAAACGTTCACTTGCTTTACTTTTTTTAGTTTGTATAATATGTACATTTATACTTTTGAGGCCTACATGAACATTATTTTAGGTACGAAAAGTGAAAATCGAATTTTTGCAATATTTATTTTATCTATAGGCGTAATTATGTTTTTCTCCATACATTGTTTTACTTTGTTTTAATATTATCATTTTATTTGTAAATATAGGTAACATGAAAGGTGAATTTAAATTATTTCAGATGAAATACAACTAGTTACTCTTCTATATAAAACATTATTCTGTCAATCACTTAGCAGCTACACTATTCATAGACGCATAGGGGCGCTTGGGGCTGTGCCCCCCCCCCCCCCCAACAAAAACAACAACAACATAAAACATCAAAATGTATAATGACATCATCACTCTAATTCAGGCAAAACCGTCATAGTTTGGTGCCAATTCAGCTAACTTTTGTTCAAGACAGGATGGATGTTATTTGGGCAACCGATTACAGCCCGTCGAGAAAAAAATATAAATGGCAACTATACACCACTGGTCTTGCTAATGGGGTTTTACGTTTAACTTCGATCCCATTTTCTTTAGATAATATGTATCTAGGTAATTATCTTCTGTAATTGATGTTGCGTTCAGTCTTTGTATCTCGTTGCCACTTAACACGCCCACCCTTGTGTAAATACACTAAGTACAACAATTGTTAGAAATAATTTATTGAACATTGACATACAATTATCTATACTCAAATTAAAGTCATCGGTTTGTTTTACATGTACTAGCTAAATGGGCTGTTAATGTACCCCTATCATTATTATGCACTGTATACATTTACGTCATGTCCAGAGTGGGTGATAAGACATACATGTAAGCAAATTCAAAATGCTACCTAATTCAATGTAATGCAGAGATCGTGCATCATCCATGAATATCAATATCATTATCATTATAAGTTATTATACGCACTATTTCAGTATTATATCATTTTCCGATAAAAGTCGGATTCTCCAAATCGGGTCACTTTTTTTGTATTCATTTTTTTTAAAGAGAACAATTTATATAGTTACCTGAAATATACTGTTGGACAGACACTAATAATCTTTGTAAAATAATTCGAATTATATACATTTATGTAGGAATTATTCCTTGTATTATTATAATAATACATTATTTGGGTGAAAGATTCATTTTTCCTTGGGCAAGTATTGTTCAATTTTTTAAACCAATTTTTGAAACCAAATGTGTTTACACTGCAAATTAGTTGTGTAAAGTTGTATACCATAATTATGATCCATAGATGTGAAGGTTGTGTACTATTATATAAATCACATAACTATAACTTTACACGGCCATTTATCAGTGATGAAAAATACCAAAGAATTGGCTCCACTATATATAGGGCAAAATTTGTGTAATTTGTCAAATTTATCTTTCACCCAAATAATGTATTATTATAATAATAAAAGGAATAATTCCTACATAAATGTATATATAATTTGTATGTAATTTGTATGGTCCCATTTGTATACATTAGCCCCATATTTGCCATACATGTAATATTATTGTACGCTTGTACCACATTGATACAGTAGTATAGACATCTTTTTGTATTATACATGTAAGTGAACTTTGATATCAGGCAAAGATAAATGATATGTCCATTTTGTGTAAAATATCACAATCTATTAGTAATACTAATAGCCGTATATGATTGAAGATAATAATAATATCTTAACCCGTTAATAAAGTACAGTTCAGCAGCATGATACCTTATCAAGGCAGGGTCAATAAAGTTGAAGTAACTGCATGCATTGTTTGATCGGCAATTTTTTTTTCTTCAAAAGTGGTGCAACGTATTGTCTGACTGATAAAAGATAATTTGATAATGACCTTTATACAAACTTGATCCTGGGATGCATAAAAGGATGGTTTTGGGTTTTCTGATATCATTATGAAATGGAATATTTAATTAACGTAGATTCAATTAAACGTCAAACGGATATAAACCCTATATACATGTACTGACCACTAATAATGACCATGTGGATGTATATATTTAAAATTAAATGTATCATGTTAATATTATAAAGAACAAAATTGGGAAATATGACACACCTCTTGATATGTGTTGAGTTATATAATAACATGATTATTAAACTGGAAGTAAATTCAAGCCGCCGATAAGCAATAACTGAGAACAATACCCGCTCCCTGGATATACTAAAAACTGAAAACTGAATCTAGATGTCAGCATGTCAATAATCAATAAAATGTCAAGTTTGAAATCTAACACATGCTTGTATGATTGTATCTATACTATTTTGACCTACATAATAGCATGCATAATCATTACAATAATTTGCAATCTATGAAAAGGCGATGATTTCTTTTGCAAATCGTGGCTGACAATTTCATGGAACTGACGATGGTGTAAAAAGTCCAATGAAAATTAGTGACACAATTGACACATCCATAGTACTAGTATCCAGCTGCATCAAAATACAAAGTCCCACTGCCATGATATAGTGTATAATGGCACATGTGTAATTAATATAATGTATTTCATGTACCACTGAAGTAAGTACAAGTAACCCAATCAGTCAGTCAGACATTGACATTGAGATTGTCCAATGCACTAATAAATGAGTCTTTGTCATTCAGAGAGTTAACCTGTTGGTATTCAGATTTCAGGCAACACATGACACTCCTCCCTTGAAAATAAATGGAAAATATGACCGAGCAATATTTGTATTCTGATGGGTTTTGCTTCCAATAAAAAAAGTTTTTGTTTTTGTCTTAGTTTTCTAATAGAAAAAAGAAAATAATTTCTGACAATACAAAGCTCTTCACGCACAATTGATATTACTTGTAATACATGTACGTGTTTCGTCTTCTATACTTCCACTCTACATGAAGCCTTACAATATTTGTCCCGATGGTAAAATGTTTAATACAATAATATTTGTTAATATTGTACTGTCTTAAACATCACGTGGACACAAACTACTTGTTCCAATTACATAAATTAATTGTTTATTTTCTTTAGTTTCTTGATTCCAAAAGCTTACAATCTACAATGCACTTCGACAGGTCGACTGTGTATAAATGGGAATATCAATTACAGTCAAACCTGTGTATAGTGGGCTTTAGTGGCCACCCAAGGGAAACAAGAATAGAGCCACTGTAGACAGGTGACCACTAACGACAGGTTCCAAAACACTGTTTATTCCCATGCAGGAATCATTATTGATGGCCACTAAAGGCAGGTTGGCTGCTATACTATAGACATGCAGGTGGCCATTAAGACAGGTTTGACTGTATTACTAAATGCAATGGGCGACAAAGCTGTGTGCCACTACCCATTGATTTTCCATTGAACTACCAACTTCCTTTATTCCTACAAGGAAGAAAATGCTATATATGGTATATTACATCATATTTTACATGAATGAATAACACATTGTAATTTTAGAATATACATGTAGTTGGTTAATAATTATTTCAACACTCACATCTGCAGAACAATATTATAATATACACGTTTGCCTCTCAACCTCAAGTACTAAACAAAATAACAAGTACTGCACATTCGTACAAAAACACATGCAAACACACCCACACAACATAATTATATATCATTATATGAACGGTTCCATGCATGGATACGAACAAACTTATTTTAAAAGCTTGGTGAAAAACAGGGGGTTCCATTGCCCTGGGCCTGGTAAATTCGAATTTCATAGTTCCCAAAAGTAGAACGGTATTTAGGGGCCCAGGCTGTAGCCTACCCTTTTGAACACACACAGGCACAAACACACAATATTATGTAATGAAATGCAATTTTCTTGGAAAAGCAAGATAATCCCAGCTTTGCTTAGCTCCAAACTAAATCATTGGCTATTGCTTCGTTTTGTCCAGAATGGGAGAGATTGGAGGGGTGGCAACTTCTGGCAAGACCCTTATGACAATGGCCAAGCCGTGGGTGCCAATGAGGGTGTGGGATATCGGGGGGGGGGGGGGGGACAGGGGGGGGGGGCAAGTCTGTCGATGTGGCATACCTCTTGCGGGTCCATCAGTGGCCGTAGTGGCTTCTCCAAGTGCATCTGGGGTACGATGCCTGGTATCCCCATCTCATCCATATCGATATCCATCATGCTCATGGTTGCGGTGTTATACTTGATTTTCCTGATGAACAGTCCGAATTTTAATACGTTGCTTATATAGAACAACAGGTGTAATGGCAGTGAATATAGTACTTGACGAAGCTGGAGTAATGTGTTGCGTGGATCTCCGGATAATATGGTTTCACAGTAGCACTGGTAGAATAGAATAATAGTATTATGCTGGTACACTGGTACGGGAAGGCACGTACTGTTTACAATGCGGCATTCACAATACTATGTGCATGAAGCGAAGGCGATTCGTGTCCAATATGTAGTATAGTATATGCTTGTAACTAGGCATATATATGTTTCTCTTTCCTTCTGGTTGTAGATTCACTGTCACTTTACTATTCCGATGTTAGTCACTTATATGTTCTTCGGGGAGACACGTTTCTTGGGTCTTGTTGATGGCCAGTTTTCCTGTTCCTTGGATTTTGTGGTATTTTACGGGGCTCTCCCACGTCTTTACTGTCTGGGATATATCGACGAACTATTTCTATACCATTGAGGATTGACAGAGCGCGGGCGCGCGAGAGGGAGAGCCCTTTTCCAGCTGATCGAAGCATTTCGGTCCGTAAGCCCGTTTTGCGCACGGCACGCCGCCAATGACCTGTAGGTCAAGCCGCCTTTAAAATGTAAATGAGCAATACAAACAACAACGACGTGAGGTGCGACGGGTGGACCAATGAGCGACGCGCCTGATTACATCATTTCCTACGGTCGAGTGGCTCCAGTGCGTGACGTCAATGCATTGCTCTTCCAAGCGACAAATCAAACACTTCGTTTTCGCTCATTTCCCCGCCACGTGATAATTACTACACGAACAGAAAAGGCTTGGACATTGCCCTCAAAATTCATACTATCATTTTCTTCTAAATTTAGCGAACTTTCGCTATTTTATCGACACATTCATCTACTAGTCTGACATGCCGTGGAAGTGACCATCAATTTTTATCGGAGTTCGATGACAATCATCATCTGCGAACAGTCATTCGACTTTTTTTCTTCGAAGTGTTGATAAAATAGACCATTTCTAAATATCATAATACGAATTTGATCCCTGAGACCTATTTATATATTTGTTATACTTAGTTGTTTACTTATCCCATGGGCCTATACATAATGAAGGTATTTTGTCACTAAAGAAGACTGGACAATACACCAATGCATATGTTAACTTTGTTTTTTTGTAGGTAGGATCGGATTCGTGTACAGTTTATCTTTAACATATTTTGAAAGGGATAAAGTAAACATTTTCGAAAAATCCATAAATCGTACTTTTCGTTAAAAAGATTTGTACGATTGAAGTGTTCGGATTTTTCATCATCCACTGGAAAGTTATAACTGTGTACAAAGTCAGTGCAATGCGTTAGGCAGTTAGCGAATATCACTTTGCATTTTCGCTCATTATTTGGCCATGTATACTGTATTATTTTCACACATTACTCAGCGGACATAGAATATCAAAACAATGCACAGTTAATCAACCAATCATCGTTGCTAGATCCCTTTAACTATACTATTTATATTGATTTATTTGATGCTGACTTGACTTTGATCAATACCAAATACAAATTATTAAAGTGGATACAAATTGAAGGACAAACAAATAACAGGACTACAGGTATTATATAGATGTGAAATATCAAAAATATATTTGTGCCTTTTCAAGCTGTTAGATTTCACATACATGCTTGTGAGGCCTGAGTAATGAATTGCATACATTGAATAATTAATATTTGGATATAGGTAAGTAAAACCACTGTCCCATGATCTACAACTTTCATTTAAAGGGGTAGTTCAGTTTTGGTATAGAGGGCGCTGCACGAAATAATTTTTTGTAAGATAATGAAAAACTGAGTGTAAAATTTGAAAGAGCATACAATTTTAATGGCAGAATAACATTTATTTGATCAAAATCGGTTCAGAAATGGCTGAAATATCAATAAATATATCCGATCGTAATCTGGGGCCCAGATATATTCAATGATTTTTTGTTTTAATTTTTAAAATGCTTACACTTGGGACAATTTAGTATAGCTTCGTGCAGAGCACAATAGAGAAGGCGAAATAGAAGCAATGCAGTGAACATAAATGGTATAATTTAAATCCTCACAAGATGGTATTCGGGTGTAGGCATGTTACATGTGGATGTGTGTGTGGGTGTCTGTTCACGCGTGTGTCTGTGTGTATGTAAGTGTTTGTATGTGGTTTGTCTATGGGGGAGGGGGCAATGATTTGTCCCCTTTTTTATTTTATTTTTATATATACATCATGCTTTCTTCATTCATGCTGATCAGTATTGTCAATTATTTTGTAATAATTTGAAATGATTATATACCTTTATTTGATGTAAAAGTTAATTTGTATTTGATCTGAATGTAAGATCAAATGCTGTACATTATGCTAATCTGCTGATTAGTTTATGTATTGATTACTTTGTTATTATTTGTATGTAAGGAATGAACAAAATAAATACCATTTAAAACAAACAAAAAGGCTTTTTACTTAGTCGTTTGTCATTTTCTATGCCTTTCGAGCATGGTGGAGTTATAACTATTAGTTTGTAGTATTATTGTGCAGGTTTTGGTTACTAAAGCTCAGCCTTACCAAAACTGTACTACCCCTTTAAAATGTACGAGATAATGATTACACGTTATTACATAGTATACTTGTATATTGGATGCCCCGACCTTTCTTAATCATCGTTAGTTTCTCTTTTTTTTGCTAAAAAAAAGAGTTGATCAATTAAAAAAAAACGTTTCAAAACCGCGAATATATATTATATCTATTTGGCAAAGAAGATAGCTTTACCAGCCATGTGACCATCAAAACTCATATAGAGACATGACGTCATTGTTTGCACGCTCCATACCACATGTACCAATGTACACAACCTTTTACAATGGCTGTTTGAATTATGGATTTGACTATTGTGTGCGAAAATGCGAGTGCCATTCAAAATACAATAGAGAGAGGGGGTGAGAAAATGCGAGTGCCATTCAAAATACAATAGAGAGAGAGGGTGAGAAAAGAGGGATGCAAAGAGGGATAAGAACCAGAGAGTTATAGAAAGAAATATTATTACTAAACGAAATCAGAAATAGATATAAAGAAAAATAGAGTGATGAGTAGAGAGAGGGGGATGGGGAGGGGGAGATGGGGCCGGAGGGGATGGGGGGAGAAAGATAGAAAATACATACATCGGAATAAACAAAATACATTATTGAAGACACTTTTTGAAGAAACCAATGAATTGTTAGTGGTACATTACTAGAAAAGGGATCAGTATGTTTGTTATAGCCTTTTCGTCGCGGTTTGTTAGCAACGACTTGTTTTACGTGTTATTTCTTTATTTCACCATTTACATGTAAATTAATAATTACAATTATTCATATTTGTGAATGGATATGCTATATACGCGGTACAATTGTTATAATTTCGTATAGCTATTATTATTATTATTATTATTATTACTATTATTATTATTTTGTATTTATTTTTTTATTTTTTAATTATCATTATTATTATTATTATAACATACCTGTAATTATGATTATTGTTATTATATCAATAATTCAAATAGCAATATTTCTACTCTTGTTTCCTTATCCACGTCGGTTGCCCTACACTATTCTGCCACGAATCGGTACAGAGCTAACCATAAGCTGACATTTATTGGTAATTTGTAGTGATATATTATGGCGGCATAACTTCCCACCTCTCTTTTGTATAAGTATAACAATGGGTCATTGCCTACTTCACTATGAGTCGGACCAAGGACCCTACTGCATACAGTCTATAACAGACCAACATTCCGCAAAACCAAACCATTCTCTTCCATTATCATAATAGCTATAACTGAAAAATATCATTTTTTCCCAGTCGTACCCCGAATCCGTATGCAAACAGTTATCGGATCGTACATTTGTATAGTAGTATGCTTTACTCTCAATGGAAGACAGTCCTGTTAATTATAAATCAAATACACTCCGTTCTATATGAAGTGTGTTTGGCTCACATATGTCGTTTAGGGCTTGTTTTTCCCACGCTAGGTTACAGCAGTGTGGACGAAAATGATTAATTGTGGTACGAATATTTCCTGGTGGAAGTTTATCTTTCTTGAAAAACATCACATCGGCAAAATTAACGTTTAGAAATTGTGACTGGAAATTAGTATGCAGGAGAGTAGGAATGAGTTATTTTTATCAGGAACTTTTATTTTTAAAAACATATATTTATATTTTACCTCCACGCTCTGTAGTTTTCCCCTAAAACGATTATACTACGCCCATCATGATTTTCTGAAAATATATAATAATTATTTTCTCCATTCTATGTATATTATATCCATCCAGAATACGAAATGCACAAACCCAAACAAAAGGTGGCGCTAGACATGTTTGATCAGTAGCTCGGTGAGACCGAGCATGGCCAAAAATAACACAAGTTTTTTAAGCCCGGACCGAGATCCCCGCCAAACCCTCAATGCGGTATTTATACCTCCCCCTCCCCACGTGCCCCCAATAATTTGACAAAAGCATTAAAACATAAGAGGTTAAAATCTGTTACAACATGAATAAATAAATAATGTGTGCTCCCAATCATTCATGTGCCCCCCCCCCCCCCACATAATCAGTCCAAATACGCTACGCCACTATAAACCCTACCACTGAAAGTGGTTCTTGATTGGTGGTTTGGATTGTTGGCGTTCAGTCAAATGTAATATTTTACGCTGAAAGTGGGACATGAACTACAATGTTTGGATGTATGGAGGCTATAGTCAGGTTTGTTTTGTGGGGACGGAGTGAGGTGGGGGGGGGGGGGGGGGGGAGGTGATATTGATTTGGTGGACAACCTATATTAGCTCAAAATGAAAATTGCGATAGGAAGTTCTTTATTTGTATTTATTTACCCTCATATAGGGCGGGAGAGTATAGGGGTAGCCACCCCTAGCCCCTGCCACCTTATCAGCAGTACGGTAACTACGTGACTATTATAGGGTCAACGCATTCCATGGGTGGTACTATACCAAGCTGAGGTCAACATGAAAAATATGATATGTACTTTCTTTATAATGTGTTATTTGTTCTCGTATATGGGGCGAAATAGTGGGAAAGGGGGAAGGAGTGGTGAGGCGAGAAAACATTACTACAGGGGGATCGAAAGCCACCCCCTCAAGCCCTCACCCACCTAGCTGCGCCCCTGCCCCGGCTCACTCCCTCTGATTGACGTTATCACATCGCGGCTTCCCCCAAAAGAAACGAAATATCCATTATCGCCCTTCCAGCCAATAACTTCGCATTCGCGTGGATTTTCGCTAAGTCATTGATGGTGATTGATTGGACGTGGGACTCCAAGGTGTACATGTGCGGTGTCAAGTTGACTGTCAGATCACGGGTCCACACCTGTCCAATGACCTCAAGGCTCTACAAAGCGGGAGACTACCACGGGTCCACACTTGTTCAATGATGTCTACTCTATACGAAATATACCGGTATACAAGAGATTAATTCGTAGTCCACATTAACATTATTATTTTAAGGTTTCCTATAACACAATAATTATGTCACTCTGACCGAACAGGAAAACAATCGATGGTGACTGTTTTAGAACTTGGGACTCCAAAGAATGGTGTGCACGCGTTGCCAAGTTGACTTTCAGATTACGGGTTCACACCTATCCAAGGATAGGCCCACTGCATGAGTATGCGATCAACCCGATCAACCCGATCAACCTAGATCAACCTAGATCTTTACATTCTGTTGTCGATTTACATTTACTATCAACTAATAGCAATACCTTATATCGAGCATTTAACCAGATCTATGATTATACATTTTTTTTTAAGCGAATAATAAACTGACCTGTATTGGGAAGGTCTAAATGATGCTGGGTTTAAAGGGGTAGTACAGTTTTGGTAAGGCTGAACTTTAGTAACCAAACCTGGACAGTAACATTATAAACTAATAGTTATTACTCCACCATGCTCGAAAGGTATACAAAATTACAAACGAAGTAAAAAGCCTGTTATCATTCAAAAAGAGCCATTAAAACACAAGAGGGCGCTTTCTAAAAAGGCCTTGGTTTCAACCATTTTTCATACAAAATAATGCATGTGATGTTCTATTGAAATAATGATTAAGTAGATAGATCATCAACAACTATTTAAAAAACGCATTTGAAAATTTTTGAAAAAGTGTAAGCATTTTTTAATTTTTTTGAAAAAATCATCTAATTATTTGGGCCGCAAATAATTATAAGATCAAATATATTTATTGATATTTCAGCCGTTTCTGACCGATTTTGACCAAATAAAGTTTATTCTGCCATTAAAATTGCATGTTTTTTCAAATTCGACACTCAGTTTTTCATTATCTCACAAAAAAATTGTGATGTGCAGCGCCCTCTCTACCAAAACTAAACTACCCCTTTAAACTCGACTTATCAACTCAATGTGCACGCGTTGTGAGAGGGGGTGTTAATGGAGGGGCATAATTATACAGAAAAGGGGTATAATAAGCGGAACAGAGTAAAAGGTCCATAGGGGGCAGGTTTGGAAAGGGAGTTAGGTATTGCGGGAAGGATTGTGTTATATCCTATACCGTCACGGGACACAAGCAGCGGTAATTATATACTGGTTTATAAGAAATAATATGTTTGTAATTAAATATTATATAAATAACCCGTTTTCAGGTGACCGAGAGTTGGCAAATATAATACTGGATTTCTGTGTTTATGTAATTTTTGCGCGCTGCTGCATTGGTACCATTATTAACCTTTTCAAAGGGGAGTATATAATTATCAGCCTGAATGAGAGGAATGTAAATTACTTTTGAAAATGTTGTTGTTGTTCGTAAAGTATGACCACTTTTGAACTTCTGAAGAAACAAATATTAATAATTACGCAAAACGCGATTTAGAAACGCGTTAAAGTATAATTATGTTGTATCACAAATCTGCCCTATGTATAATAGATTAAGCATAATTATGGGGGGGGGGGGGAGAGGGCTTATAACACCCCACTCTTGGTCTAAGATCAATATTATTATCATGTGCTTCTGATTTGAAAAGTGAGAGGGCCAATAACAATTTATAAATGAATGAATTAAAGCATGGACCCTGGTAACTCTGCATGAGCTAGTCTGTATTCCGCAATGTGCACAAGGCGTTGGCAAGATAATATCGCACATCTGATTTAGGAATCCGAACTACCTACCGTATTATTATCAGAAAATCATCTAGCTTGCCAGCGAGTCTCCAGCGTTCGCATAATAAGTGGTAAAGTGGAGAGGAAGAGCGATTTTAATGGTTTTTAAAGATTTTGGCAGCTGCTACCAACGTTTTTATTGCTCGAATATTACACGGGGCTATCCGTATTTGGTTAACCTACACACACAACCTAAACGGGTCAATTTCTAGCCTGACTAGCTTTAACCTAGTAGAGCAAGTTAGTAAAAATTGCTTTACGAACATGATGTTAGTAAAATGCGGCAATGTGGCTAGTAATGCTCTACTGGATTATATCAGGGCGAGGTTTACTAACCCAAAGCTAGTAAATCAATCCTGACTAGCATGCTATTGTATGCTGTACTAGTTTGCAGTAAAACGCCAAGAACATAGCATGTGGATGAACTAGCTTAAGCTAGTACAGGAACTAGCTTAAGCTAGTACAGGAACTAGCTTAAGCTAGCTAGTACAGTCAAAGTGGAGAATTTATCATAAACTAAATTGTGACGGGTTTCAACTGTAACCTCAAGAGCTATAAATAATCAAAGATCCTACGTACATAATGTACTTGTGTACATAGCTCGTACTCCAACAAAATATGCTCATACCAGAGCTAGAAGTTCAACAAAAGTTACGACAATTCGGTTGATTTTGACCTGCATTTGGACAATCTGAAGGTAAGACTATATAGTATATGAATCGCACATGTCTTTGGTACATTATTATGTGAAGTTTAAGTTTCTATACTAGTAATATGTAGTTTTGTGTGGGGAGTTCTGGAGATTTTCTTAGGCTTTTTAGACAAAATGTATCGAACGATATCGATGCCATGCATTGTACACTGCCTCTGTACTTACGTACGTACAGTACAGTACAGTATAGGGGCACTTAGCTCTGTCGTGACCTTGTCCTATTTTTTGCGGCTGCTTTGACCTTTGGACTTATGCAGTGTGAAATCATTTTGTGTGATTGTGAGTTGATTGTGAATTCAGGGTCGTGTACATTTTGAAATATTAGTTTAATGTCGAAGCTTCTATAATAAGAGGCATACATAATTCATTTACAACTCAGTGAACGTCTGGGTGCAAGCATATTATAAACACTCCTACAATGATATGGAACAGTCCATTATGTACCTACTTATGCGGTCGGTCTATTTTTAGCGGACGATACCATTTGTGATTGTGGGGGTGTTTAAATTGATCAAAAATGGAGGGGAGGGACTAGTTGAATATTATTTCCCCCTATTTTATGCTAAATTTATTTTTTTAGATTTCCCCTTTTGTTATTTGTTTAATTAAAATATCATTATCAGTAACATTATCTGTACAAACTTATATACAGAGCTTCAAGGATAACCAACTCAATCGGATAATATTTACGAATCAAATGTCTCTTTTCACGAAAGTCGAAAGTAAAACTGAAAAAGAAAGAAGTTGTATTATTTTTACTTCTTTCTTTCAATAAAGGATTGATGAAAGTTACACTCAGTGACCCTCCTGTTGGAACAAGTGACCTTTCAATGACTGGACGCTCCACTCCTCATTGTCGTGCCATCATCTTTTTCATCATCAGGTTAGTAGTATTTTTCTTTCTTGTTTTTCTTATTTATACAAAATGTTCTTAATGTTTTTCCCCACAGCAACATTTTTTTTAAAATCAAGAACAAGCAATATTGCAATGCTTTCATTTATTTATAAATGTGTCTGTATTTTATATTGTTTCCAATCCAGTTTACTTATATACATAATATTCTTTTTATTTGTCAGATGACCCCTTCAGTGGCATTCTTCATTCCACACCGAAACGGGACGAGATGTCTCGCCTTCCTGCGTCAAAAAGTGTTCACCCTCAAGAGACTGGATAAGCGGCAGTCATCATGCTGATCAACTCGAACTAGAGAAGGAATCGTGCCTCAACGTCTTATCTGATTCATGAGGTTAGTATATTTACATAATTATTGTTTTTTCTTATCTTACATACTAGGTGTTCTTTATTAATGTTTTGCTTTACCTTTATTTCACTGGATTGATCTCCTTTTTAAAATGTTCATTTGTATTCTCATCATTATTTGTATGAGCTATCATTATTTTCTTATTTCTTTAATTGTTTGATTAATTACACATTTCTGATAAATGCCGCACATGTATAACTGTGGTCAATATAGAATATCCTGTAGAATCATTTTCTGTTTAGTTAATTATTATTAATCGATATTTATATGAATTCATATATTTTAAGGGGTAGTACCGTTTTGGGTAAGGATAAACGCAAACCTGCACAGTAACATAACAAACTAATAGTTATAAGTCCACCATGCTCGAAACGTATTACAAACGACTAAGTAAATAGCCCGTTATCATTCAAAAAGAGCCATGAAAACACAAGAGGGTGCTCTCTAAAATGGTATTAGTTTCAACCACTTTCATACAACAAAATTATGCATAACAGATAACTATTTTAAACCGCTTTTGAAAATGTTTGAACAAGTTTAAGCATTTTTTTTTATAAAAAAAAATCATTGAATAAATGTGGGGCCCAAATTTATTACCATCGGATATTTTATCCATTTCTGAACCGATTTTGACCAAATAAAGTGTATTTTACCATTAAAATTGCATGTTCTTTAAAATTCGACACTCAGTTTTTCATTACCTCACAACAAAAATTGTGCTGTGCTACCAAAACTGAACTACCTCTTTAATGTACTGATATTCCTTGATTTTTATTTTTATTCATTCTATGATTGCAGGTAGAAGTAAATCCCAATCAGTCACTATGCATGTGAAAGGTGAACCTGGGCCATTTTCCAGAGCAGAGCTGCCAAGTCCGTTTTGCCAACGAGGTCGTGCTGCAATACAACAGGATACTGAGTTTAAAACAGGATACAACAGGATACTATGCTTTCCTAGGAGCAGGTTGTGCACTAAGTGTGATGTTGTGGTGTAATTGGAGGCACCAAGGATGAGGCACACGCTTTATGCATGTTATGCAGCGCAGGCAGGACAGCTTTTCCAGCCATTTTCCAGTGGCAACTTCAGGCAGTACAGGCCAGGAGAAGCCTCCATTTCCCCTCAACTTTCTGTCATCTCAGCATTTACTGGACAAGCTGGGCCATCGTATTCGTCATCGACTTGCACTTCGTACTCCTCGGGTACTTCGTGTACCTCGTACTCATCGTGGACTCGTACTTCACGCGATCCTCGTGAGCGTTCGTCGTACCACGTTGTCGTACTTCAACGTACTCTTCGCAGCACTCATCGGCTACTTGGTCATCGACGGTCACAAACTCGTGCTCGACCCCGTCGTTGACGATGATCGTCAGTGTCGCGCATGAACTGCAACCCGCTACCGAACTCACACAAGACTGAAGGACTTTCTTGGACAGTCAGTTCCCCGAGTTCACCATAGCAACTGCCCCATTTTAAGGTGCTATTCAACCATTTGGCTATTCTAATTAATATCTAACTCATGGATTAAGGCCATGGTTCTGCCACACTATTTGATTAAATATTCATCTTAAGATAATTAATTATATGGATATTTCTACTGCGTTTAGCAAAGCCATTTGGTGACCCAAATGATCCAACAGATCCTGATATGGTTTAGTGTGATAGTATTTCGTAATATTGTGCAAGAAACTTTCTTGTGTATCATGACTTGAATTGTTGTATACTTATGCTACCATTCAATTCCATTTATGAGATGTACTAAGCTTAGAATCTGGTCTTTGCAACGGTGTATTAAAGTGACTTTGAAATGTATGTACTGTGACATTAGGCATTTCCATCAGTAATTTGAAATAAGTCTGTATATAGTATGTCGTCATTCAGATATTTCTTCTCCAGACAGTCTCACTTGAAAATATTTGTATAATTGCAATTCTGAGCTATTGGGAATGTTGCAGACAGGACTTTTTGAAACTTCAAGCTGCCCTGAAAACAACCTTATTATAGGACAACTGGTATTTCCCCGAACAAATGTGTTCTGTAACTGTATTCACCAAAGTTTAATGAAAGTTCTATCATTGTATTAACTTTGTTTAGCCACAATGATAAAATGAAAATTCAGACATAATGAAGAAAAAAAAGTCCTGACAGCAATGCTAATTTCTTCAATTGTTGGTGAAAACCATGCTTTTATAGTTTTATTTTGTATTTATCCACATTATAAAACTAATAACAGTTTATTAAACCAAAAGCTCTCGTTATACCGTGAATTGATGTTTTATCTTGAAATTGTGACATTCATGTCACTAATAGCTGGGAATTGTATCATTTGCTATGAATACAGTAATAATTGTTTCTCCTATATAACAAAATTCACAAAGAGACTATGTGATCATTTTCTGTCTGCATGTCCAATGATAATAGTGTGCTCCATTTCCGATTTGTTTCACACTTGTGCATTAAGTGTTCATCCCTGTTTATTCAATGCTGGAATTAAATTTATGTTTTCAATTATGTAATTTTTATTTGTAATATTCAAGGTGCCAACTTTATTAACTGCATTCGCTGGATGAATAAAAATTTGAGATTTACCTGATATTAATTCTTCCGTTTCTTTAATAGATTTTTCAGAGTATTACATTCTCTGCATGTAATTTCATTTCAGATTTACCTGCGAGAATTTGACTAGCTTAACGCTTGTCACACATGCTGGACTAGGTTTGATGCAAGCTAGTTAAGACAGCCAGACTAGCGTAACATTAGTCTAGCTGCTTGTACTAGCTCTATGTTAGTCCAGCTGGGCACCATCTACACTAGCTTTAAGCTAGTCGTTTCCTAGTCAAGCAGCAATAACTAGCTTTATTCAGCATAGTCCAGCATCCATTACTAGTTTCTTGCTAGTCCAGTGGTCATGACTAGCATGGAAATCCAAACTTGGTAACCTAGTTCAGCAGACATGACTAGCTTTACGCTAGTCCAGCACTCTTGAATATCTTATCCATAACTAGTCCAGCAATCAGTACTAACTTGATGACTAGCTTTATGCTAGTCCATCACTCATTACTAGCTTGGTTTTTCATAGTCCAACTGTGTTAACTAACTTCATGACTAGGTTTACGCAAGTCCAGCAGTCATTACTTGCATAGGCTTACCTAGTCCAGTAGTCATTACTAACTTTACGTTAGTCCAATATGCAAGTCTGGCTAGCATTACTAGGATAACACTAGTCCAGTAGGACACCATCTGGACTAGCTTCTTGTTAGTCCTGCCTACCAATTTAGGTTGTGTGTGTATAAGCCGCAACTGAACTTGGAAAAGTGCATACAAATTTGCGATTTAAACATAAAATGGCTACGATATTTAATCATACAGAATAAAAACGAATGCGATGATTTTTTTGTTCTACAGACAAGGGAAATGAACACAGGAAGAAGCATAATGTACATCTTTCCATACTACTTTACCCTGATAACATCTGATATAAAGCTATTTGAAAATGATAATTATCTGCATGAATTGAAGCCAGACTATTCTATAAAAATGTAACACTGGTTTGCAACACATTTTCTGTATGAGTGTGTAGCCAACAATTGCAAATAAGTGCATAATATATATGCACTTATTTGCAATTTTTTGCTACTTTTCGTGGTGCTTTCCGTTATTTTCATTATGCATTATTAATTAACCTTTGTAACAATTGGGTTGATGAAATAATGCTTTTTAAAATGTCTTTTGTAACTTTGTGGAAAATGGTATACTTTTTGTCTTGCAACTCTGTTGAAAGTGTAACAAATGAGCTGTTTTATATATATAAGTCTGTTTTTATATACATTACGCTTTTTTTAATTTGTTAAAACTATACAAACAAAATTTCAACTTAAAAACTTGAACTTGAAACTAAACAATCAGGGACTCTGCGATGAACCATACTAATAAGCAAAGAGCTCGTCCCTGGCGAGTTTTGTCGAAGTTCAAAATCTTGGCCGTGATGCCCGGGTTTTAATTAAAAGATCTTGTTACAGAATTAGCCCCTCGCTCCCTCGAGACCCTTCTCTTTTGTTTTCACCTCATAATATGATGTCATCTTCATCGAAATGATTTAACTCTTACTGTCCCAACGATGCCGATCCACAGCGTACAATGCACTGCATGTGCCTTTTGGGATGTTACGGGGTTAATAGCCCCAGGATATTCAGGATGCTGAACGAGGTATATCCGCGACATCGATGTCTAGACCCTGGTTTACTTACCCTTTTAATCCAATCTTTAAATAGGACGGTTACCTGGTTGATTAAGTCGTTACCGACCAAACTTTATCATATCCATATAATTTAGCACATGCATATACACAAGTGCCGAAGGCGCAAAATGTGTATTATATAGCCTGCACACAATTTTGTTTTCGTTCTTTTCTTTATGGTATGTTTTTGTCTTTTTCGCGGAGCTCTACCATATTTGACGTTGGTCTATATGTTCCATCCTTCTCTCTCTTTGATCTTTTCATCACCATCTTCTTCTTTCTTTTTCCTATATAATTATGTCTTGTGATCTTCACCTCTGATTGTTTCTGATTATGAAATTAGCTCGCAAGAGCTGGTGTCTATTAATGGTCATCGATGCCGGAGACAAAGTGCACACGCTACAACCGATCAGAAAGGTATATAATGAGGGAAGCGTCCGGTACAGACAGAATAAATTTGTTCGCACTAATTGGATAATCCCATCCCGCGCACAGAGGGCCTGTGATACAAACCTGTCTATTATTATCTTGTGGCCGCTTTCTTTACAGGTGCGAAGATACGATTAACCCTTTTACTACCTGCCTTAAACGAGAAATCAATGGGTTTGGTTAATACGTACAAGCTCAGATATGCCGTTATTAAACGCTGACAATACATTTAGTTCACTTAAAATAGGAGTAAACTGCTTGAGTGATTGGTGATAATAGGAGTTAATTATTGCATCAGACAAGTCGATAATGTAATCGCACAATGAGTAGTAATTATTAGATTGTGATGCTCTATCGTATAACTAAAGTGCACCGTAAATATTCTAGAGCTGACAAAACCATAATTACAAGTAATAACCAACTTAATATTAGAATAATAAAGGTTTAAGATAATTCAAATAATGATTTGACACGAGACAATACTGTTAGTTGATTTAACACATTATCGCCTCGATCGCTATATAAATAATACTAAGTCGCAACGTATAATTTTGGTGGACTCTTTAGACAGGTTGGCTGGTTGACTGGCTGCTATAGACAGGTGTCCACCAAGACAGGTTTGACTAAGGTTTGATTGGCTGCTATAGACAGGTGTCCACCAAGACAGGTTTGACTAAGGTTTGATTGGCTGTTATAGACAGGTGTCCACCAAGACAGGTTTGACTAAGGTTTGATTGGCTGCTATAGACAGGTGTCCACCAAGACAGGTTTGACCAAAGAGCTCTCTTTGGTTTGACTAAGGTTTGATTAACCACGTGTAAACTAAAGAGAAGGCAATTTTCTTTGCACCCCGCTCGTGCCCCTCCAATTGATTAATCTACATGATGTGACGACATTATCTGGTACAGCTAAGGATGAGAAGAGGAACAAGGGTACACCCCGCCCCCCCCCCCCCCGTGTTATTGCCCCTTCTTTGCCCCTCTTGTGAGAAAATGTAATGAAAGAAACATACAGTGATACACCATTATTATTTTTACCTTGGGCTGCCCCCCCCCCAAAAAAAAAATTGCCCTCATGTGAATCTTTGTCCCACATTTGCGCCCCCCCCCCACCCCCACCCCCACCCCCCTCCCCCGATGAAGATTGATCGACTCTAGCAGCTTCACCACTGACAAGACTGCACACCAACAAAACTATCTTTAAAAATAAAAGTATCGGCTTCTACACCTGTGAGTGGTAACAGGTTCTCGACAGTGCAGTGACATTTAGTGGTGTGCTGTAGCAGGTTGCACATAACCATTTTGATCGTTACCAGTCTCCGAGATATGACAGGGGTTGGAGCATGTTATGTAGCGACGTTTTTTTTAAACCAATACCTATACATGGAACGGAAATACGGTACAACTAGATAAATAAACCTGCAGTTTGTATGACAAATCTAGGGTAAGGATGACGTCGATTCCTTTAAAGATATTATCCACCTTTTGCAAGCCAAAATTCAAAAGTTGCGATATAATTGTCCTGCATGATGGAAAATACCATATAAAAGCTAGTCTAAGAAGATTAGGACTTGAAGAATATCTTTTTAAAAGTGGAATTATATGGATTTTTATAACAAACGTTCGCAGCGACCGTTAATCTAGCATCTGCAGACCCTTTATTGTACTAAGTATTTTTTGTTTATACTTGATGCTCACAAACCATTTTGGTTAAGCACAATCAAAGGGATTCAATTTGATTTGTTACGTAACAAGTGGGTTTTTCTTATAACTCGGTAAAATTATACAAATTAATCCATAATACATACATTCAAAATAGTAAGGCAATAAGCCTGAGATTTAGATTACAAAGCGATTGGTTTTTAAAATGTCACTAACTTGATGTACCTATCCTGTTGATTTATGGAATCTTTTTAAATAATGAACTTGACGATGCCTGCAAAAGACGGACAATGTCTTTAAAACTTGCATGATACTACTAATACTTTATCTATATATTGTATGAATATTGTAGTTGTCGACAGTGTATAGACAACATACACTTTCAATTGAAAATAAATTTCAATTAAATTTCAATTAATTTCAAACATTAAAAATGGATATTCTGAATATTTAATTGGTCAGATATTTTGCCGTGCGAGCTAAAAAAAAAAAATCTTGATAATGGCAAACCCTGCTAAACAGTTACGTCATATAACTTAATGTACATCCGCCATATTTGTTTTTTCCATCCTTTGGATTTCGAAGTCTCAATCATCTGCGTAAAATGATTGTATTGAATATTTTGTCCAGCCTTGAATATCAAAATAAAGCCATTTAATAACACTACATCAATTTCGAAGGCTGCTTCTCTCTAACGGCTGGATCACACCGGTCTGTCTGTGTTCCATGGTCAACGGTTACTAACCATTTAACACTTGCCATACCGAACGTATGGAGATATATTAAATATAGTCCTTAAAAGTATAAAGAACGTTAAAGAGTTAAAGGGCGCAATAAAATATGATAACCCCCTAGTATAATACAGCGGACTCATTGCGTGCCTCTGTCCCGCGCTATGGGATCAGGGCTCACATTATCTCCGCTCAGCGCATGTCGCGGTCTTCACTTCGCATTTCCGTCCCCGATCTTATCCCTCCTCGCTACTAATTCTCACGAAATAAAAAAAATACAAAATGAATAAAATACATACAATCAAAAAAAGAAGGGAAAACCCGGAGACCTTTGACTAATATCAAAGCCCTCCCGTGTCTCTAGTCTATATTATAGTATATAAGGTGATACCTATCACGATTGATTTGCAAGTATTACGGAGCTTCTTACTAGTAATACCTATTATAACAGTCCAAAGTCACTTCAAATCGCATAATCGTTCCGGGATAACTAGCTACAGACATGTTTAACTTTTTTCTACCGATTAAGTGTATATGTCCACAATTAAGTGATGATTGGACTGTGATTAGTATGCGTCAACTGTTATCATATTTCTCACTTCATTCGCATTATTTTTTTTTTTCAGTTTCATCTCGCTAATTCAATGCCACCAAGTAACCGAATACTGATTATTATATTACCTATATGCCTATGCTTTGGTAAAATAATAATGTTTCTCCCTATACAGGCTTGTCCATCTCTTATCAGTACGTCAATAATGTATTAGTCTAAAATTGTTATATAAAAGAAACAAGAATTATATCAATTTAAATACAACATCTCAGTTTAAGACCACACTCTTAAAATGTTGGGTAAATTTAGTTGGGTAATTGTTGCTTGGTTAAAAAGATTCATAATTCTGGGCAATTATTATCCAATTGAGCCTTCAAGAAGTTCAAGTGAACATCAGTTGGGCAGATTTTAACCAATAGTTGTGTGGACAGTATGTTGCCCAGTGTTGGGCAACATACTGTCCAATTTTGCACAATTCTTTTAAGAGTGCAGTAATTTAAGACCACTAAGATTGGAAAGTCAACTTTTGCTTATTGTTTCTCTTTGGGATGATATTTTCAAGTATACCGTAAACGAATGGTTGATATTTAGGGCGATTTTGAAAAACAATATTAAAATAAACCTAGTTGAAATCAGAATATATAATCGTGTGTTCCCATTATTATAACGCTGTGGTTCTCTATTAATAAACCCAAAGTATAGTTAAATCTATTGATAGATACCATAATAAATCATATATATTTTATTCATTATTACACAAGCATTTTACTAACTTTTTCACTCGCACCTTTTGAAGTTGCTATGCGGAATAAGTTGAGAGATGAACTGAAATGATAACCTTAATTTTCTTGATACGCAGGTGAAAAATCGATTTCATTCTTTAACCTTAATAGTACCGATCCCTTTCCTGAAGGACAATAAAGTAATCATAGGAATCTACATCTCCAAATACAGCTGTTACCGATTCCAGGTTTATGTAACAATATACGCGTGACAATTAAATAATATGTTTTTCTATTTCAAATGAAATCAATTGAATTGGAAAGAAAATGAGCATTATTTTCGCATTTTATTTCATCAATACAATCGTTCAATCAGTAAAAACCCGTTTCAAAACGCTCATTCAGGTGGGTGTTTCACCAAGATACTAAGTTGAACTTAACTCTTAGTTTATTGGACCTAACTATTATAGAGACCCGTTAGCTTCTGTGTAAAATTGTTTAAACGGTTCTTTTGAAAATACATTAATTTTTATAAAAATCAGTTATATTTGTTATCATCAAGGAGCCTTGAAATAATTGATGTATTATATTTAAGTTTGAAATCTCAAACACTTGTATTTTTTTGTTTGCTTTTGAATATGTTTTATTCCAAATCTACACAATGGCTTTCCATAATAAAATTCGGTCCAACTTCAACTTTTGTATATAACTTTTGTGAACTTTTGTGAAACATCCTAGAAAAGTTTATCATGTTTATTGAAACACACCCAACGTCATATCGCACCCACATATATTTAGGCATTGCTACCATGCTACCCAATAATCTCACGTTGAGGGTAGTTATTAATGTGAGGGTATGCATTTCGGTACAAAATACCACCAGTAGCTGAGCTAAAACGGGAAGTTCTAATTGATAAGACTGCTAACCCCTCATTACTATTTAATTAGTTTGTTTTGTTCAGTGCGCACTTTTCTATCTGAATTGTGAAGGTATACGAAAACCAGGGAAATTTCCCTATATCCAAACCTCCTTAATTCACACTTCATGCACTTAGGAAACACCCGAAGTTTGTTTCTTTTTATGTTTTAGTTGAACTAAAATTCTATGCTATAGACTTGAAATTATGATACATAGGTCGTTTGAAACCTTGGAATAAAACAAATTCAATAGCATAAATGTAAACTTCATTTTAGACTAATTTTAACAATTATTTTACATTCATAGCATGAAATCTCCTTGATCAATAATAGGCTTAACCTATACTATTAGAAAAAGTTTAATTAATTTCAACTTTAAAATCTTTGTGAAACATGAACCTCCTGTTTTGATAAATAAACCATATTTTGTATTATTCACCCAATCGCTATGAATTTCTGTAATAGAGAAGAGAAGGAAAGGGGTTATAGTGATCAGTATTTGAAGAGCTCGTTTCCAAAAGAGGTTAGGTCCATTTTCCATCAAAATTCATTTTTTTAGCTTAATCTATAGATTTTGAGCAGCTCTGACTATCCGGTAAAGCTAACAGAAAACTCATTCATACTGGAAAGTTGTTAAAATTTACAAAGAAAATTCAGTTGTTTTTTTCAAAAGAGGTTAGGTCCCCCCCCCCCCCCCCAAAAAAAAATAAAAATAAAAATAAAAAAAAATAATAAAAAAAAACAGAAGATGCTGGGATCTTTTTAAAGAGTTATTTTACAATCCTATTATGATGCTCTTTCATGTAATAGAATTGTATATCCTGTCAACATTGCTATGAGAAATTTTTTAAAAATTCTTTTTCTCAAAACTTACAAAAGTGGACCTAACCTTTTTTTGAAACGAACTCTTCATTTGTAGAAGAATTTGGAGAATATGAAGGTATCCATGTTTGTTGGACCTTACTGAAAACGGTACAAATATAACATATTTCGAAACGTGTGGGTATCGACATGAGTGGTTATGTAGGAATGTGAACCTGCTCTGAAATTTACTTAAAAATTAGCCCACCAGCAAATAATTTAATGAGTTATTTTCGGTGGGACGCTTATCAATTATAGACAATATACAAACAATGTAATGTTCACGCATTCGGTCGCTGAACATACCATCATTTAAAACCATGAAAACATTGCTGACCAACAATCTACCTAAAATATAATACACTTTTTACGAGAAACAATATTTTTATAAGGATATAATACAGAATTATGATTGCCTGAACAGATACACGATGGTAAAGCACGACGTTATCGTTTTAGATGTGAGACATTGCAAACAAAAAATATGCATGCACTTTGAAAATATAACTTACAAGTTTAATTTCAAAAATTAGCTGAAGATGTCTCTTCCGTCAGAGTCATTATCCTTTTTTTTATGGTGAAAGGCATTTACCACATGATTATATGCCTATTCAAGCTAACAAAGGAGCAGCATGTATCATACACAACAACACATATTTAATCAAATACAGGATCTGAAGTTAATCAATTGGTATGATTTCATTTTCTTATCATCATAATCACTTGCTTCCATGTTATGGGTAAGCGGCACGAGGATTGGTCGGGAGGCAGACGGACCACGGTGCCGAGCGGTCTGGGGTGAAGACGCACTAGCGACTCGCTGGTTTAGTTGATTGACAACGGGGGCTTCATAAGAGTATTGTCGAACGAATGCACACATAAAGATTACTAGTAATTTTCAGCGTTAAATTCGAATCATGCCTTGTGTTTCAATGTTAAAAGCTTGTCATCAGCTATATAAGAAGAAAATTTACTCTTCACTATGTCCATGAACATAAACATTATTCGAAGAATGTCACAAAATTGATATTGAAAATGAGAAAAAGTATATACATGTATTTCTGGTCAGTATTTAAGAAGGAAGAAAAAGTTTCACCTGCAGATCATGCCGTTAGAGCCAGCAATTTTATTTTATCAAAATGATATGAAAATCATAATAAAAAAACAGCAACATGTTCAAATTATATGGACAAAATAGTACACCAAATAAAATAAAATGAAACAATGAATATTATAAATATGAAATGATTCAAAACATACCTTTCGCCTTTTCCGAAGTGTACAATGTTCATGATGATGGAATTTGAAGATAGGCACGACGCGTGTCCTTTGCACGTAATTCACGGCCATGCTTAACCAGGGTTTATAATGGTTCAGGCAACAACAAAACTACCGAAACAGTCGATTGTCCAGAAATAGAGTTGGAATAGCTCAATATTATCTATATACCAGCAACAATCATGTCAATAAATTACAATTCAATCCCTCTGATTTGGGCGACCAGCACAATTAAATGTTTACTTTTTTTTTGCGGAAGACGAGAAGTTTATTATAGTCGATAACAAGATTATATCTCAAAATGTGATAGATCATATAGGCCTGCTAATAGTTATAAGATTATCATGTAGTGCTCAATGGGCAAGGCATGCGCTTGTGTTTAACTGCCATACCAATTAACAAGCTCAGTTCTTATTGCAATTATATCGGAGATGATTTGGCTGCATTCTACTTCGCTTTATATTAACAAAATAATGAAATAATGTCTCATGCTCTTGTAACCGCAATAGTCTTTAACTTCTTAAATTATAACGAAAAAAGAAGTGGCGGAAAATGACGGAGGTATAATCACGAATGCACTCAAAAAGACAAAACAAAACAAAACGCGGAACTACCGGGTTTGTCTTGGAAGCAACTATAGCAAGTCACGTGATTTGATTACAATTAGTCACGTGATACATTATTGCATGATTCCCCGCTATGAAAATTAGCGTACAGCAGACGGGGAATGGACAAAATTTCACCCGACCGCTCTGCGGCGTTTTCTCTTTACATGTGGTGTCGTTATTATATGACGCATTTTTGGTTCAAGAGGAATCTAATTTTCCCCTTTTCCATTTAACCCAGTGACTACTGGAATCGTGTGTACAATGTATATATTATTGTAGGCATTAACATATAATCCCTATATAGGAGGGACAAATTTAAAGGGATCTAGTAACTTTGTTGACAAGTGCAAAAAGTAATGAGTGGTAAATAGAATGTGTATTGGTGTGATCTGATATGTCCACAAAGTAATGTGTGAAAATTGCACGTTTATTGGATGTTTTTTGGGCCGAGAAATGAGCAAAAATGCAAAATGATATTCACTAAAACTCATTGCACTTACTTTGTACACGGCTTAAATTATCCCGTAGACAGTTTAACATCTGAACGGGATCTGAACACTGTCTTCAATCGTAAATATCTTCTGAACGAAATGGAAATTTGAAAAAAACCGAAACCCTTCCAGTGCTTTTATTGTTAATATGAATATGACAAGGTATGATAGAACCACCAGAGTTCCAAGTAAGTTTTGAGGATTTGGACAATGTTACCAAGTCCCTTTAAAGCTATTTCAAGTTTTGACTGTAAGCAGCCACTTGAATTACTGAATGAATGACTTGTGATACCAGCAGCAATTCATTTCCAAGCCTTCCCTAAAACCGTCTTATTTTTTGGTTTGCAAGTCGTCGAAATGATTCGTCTTTGGTCCCGACAATAATCAAATTACTTACATAAAACAAGATTGTATGTACATAATGCATACTGAGATTTAGTAGACCAGTGATTTTTTGCGTTGACCAACGTGGAGAAATCACGTTACTTTGCGATGAAGTTCTTCAAAATATGTTGTCGATTGCGTGAAGGCGAATCGCGCGCCCATTTTGAAATCAAAATTTAAAAGTACTTTCACACGAAGTATAAAGTCAATCAGAAATAATTAAAAAAACACTCGCGATTAATTTCCGAGAAAGAACCCATTCTCAACTATCTCTATTAAACTATATCTCTCATGAGGATATTATCGTAAGCTGACTGAGAGTTCATGTGTTCTTTTTAATTACTTTCCAACAAAAAGATGTTGCATTTTGTTTACTTTACAAAACGACGGTACTTTTGTGTAAATTAACTCATCATAAGTAACAGGACCGACGAGAGTACATGTATAATATACACATGCGATATAAATACTCATGTGACTAAATTAATGATTATACATACATAATTACATACAGTGCGATCCGTCACTATTATCTTCTCATGTATTTAAATAAAGGATGTACACTGTATTAAAAACAATAATATGTACCTATCCAGTGTTCCTTGTTGGCTATCTATGTATAGATCCTTGATCAATATAAGTATATAATTCATAGATTTCTTCCCATCGATTAATTTATCTTTCAAGTTACCCCTATCTAGCACTCTCGTAATTCCTTTGCGCAATTTCGGCAATATTATTTTGAAAGATCACGTGTAGCCGAAAATAGTATTTATACTTTGTAACAAATATTTCATAAAAACTTACGAAATTCCACAAAAATCCTCATGACCTTATATAGAAATTGAAACTGTATTGATTAACTTAATTCCCACGATCTATCCCGATTATTTTGCTGAACTGACTTTTTAAATGGTTCTTCTTTTTTGTTTGTTTACCCAATCAAGTTATTCAATAAATCTAAAGAGTCACATGTTTGTCATGTTGTAAATTCGGAGTTTGGCCGACTGCATATTTCGAAACATCATTCAAATGTTATTACGTTTTTGTATGGCTGTATAGGCGGTACAAAACGGGATTCGAGGCCAGCGCTACGTCTCTCGGATTGTGACGTTAAGTGTACACAAGGGTAATCGCACTTTCTGAGACATTCTTAATGCGTGAGAAATGAATGTTTATATGCCGTTTGAAGTGGGCGTTATTTGCCTGAATTGATAGCATATTTTGTATATCATGGGAAATCATATCCGCAAATGTAATGAAATATCGATATAACTTGACTTCAAGATGCTATTGGATTATTTTTAACCTATACTGCAAGTACTTGACAATAACTTTAAGCGATGATCCCAAACTATGCAAAATTCTGAATAACTCTCATTTCTGTTTGAATTACAATTTTCTGCACGTACTCCAAAACATTAATTAAGTAAACCGGTTAGTTAGTTGCACGCGTCTGTAAAAACCCCCCAACCAAACCAAATATAAAAACCAAATAAAACCAATCAACCTAATATAGCCGAACGCATTTCATTGCCTTCCCATAATATAACCGACATAATTATCATCGTTGGTGTTCACGAATACGTTTGCGTGACAAGTTATTGCAGAGAGTGCAAGTTTTAATTACTCTCACTATATCTACTTTCACTTCTCCCCGGCACAGGGAAAAGTCCGGCCTAGAGTAATAGTTCCCACTTCACTTCAGCGTTCTCGACTAGAGTCTTTGCACTTTTCCGAGAAATCTTCATTTATTGTATTGTCAAGAGACGGCGATGCTTTACTCAGTGGCAATTTTCCCCTGTAGTATAAGTCCTCAGATATAAAAGAACAGAGAAAACCGGAACATAATCGGGAAGTATTACTTCACTTTTCCTTTATGAAGTCTCGGACGTCATGTTAAAGATTCCCTCTTTGAAATCCATGTTAAAGGGATCTAGTATTAAATGTTGTTGACATGTGCGAAAAGTGATGAATGGTTGATAAAATGAGTATTGTTGTGATCTGATAATTATCCATTTCCTGTTAAATGGATGTTATGGCCGAGTAATGAGCGAAAATGCAAAGTGATATTCACTAACTTATTGCACTGACTTTGTACACAGTTATGACTATCCAGTGGATAGTTAAAAATCTGAACACTTCAATCGTGAATATCTATTTATCGAAAGGGAAATTCGAATAACCAAAGCCTGCATGTCTCCTGCTTCTATTGGTAATACAATCCGCCAGAGTTCCAAGAATGTTTTGAGGATTTCGACAATGTTACTATATAGATCCCTTTAAATGATTTGTTGAGTAAACTTGAACGATTTTAAGTATATATATATCGCATGGATAATGATTAATATTCCCCACCTTTTTTCGTTATTCAACTATCTATACGGATCACCCAGCCTATTGGCGCACTTTTAATAGGTTTTTTACTTAAAGTTTTGACTTAAAGTGGTACATTATCTTTATAAGATTTATCCAAACTCGACTTTTGAAACTTCGATTATAAATTACATCAATATCATTTTAAGAGTCTTCTGAAATAAGTGTTACAGTTTCATGGAAATGGAGCACTGTTTAACTAGTGAAATACATTAAAGCTATCGGATTTTATCACCTACTGCCAATCTACTTTTTTACTATAATCGAAAGGCATTCCAGAACGCTTCATTCAGCCATGAATTTCTCCTTAACTCCTTGAGTGCCAAGCTCGCACTTTTGCGAGTTACAATACACACCAATGCCATAGAGCATTACAATCCCTGGCACGTTAAGTGTTAATAAGGAAGACATTTGAAAAATGAAAACCCATTTCATTCTTCTATGTTACCATAAGCCAAACAACAAGATACAAGAGAAATGTGAAAGCTCCAAGTGATTGCTCTTGAATTCGACAAAAGTTAATCAATCACTTATAAATGTTATTCATACATGTAGGCCAGATCGCATTACATCATTATTGATTTTCTTAATTTTAACCTTTTTTTTCTTAAAAAAAAAAGCGGTCAAAAACAAAACGGTCACCTCTTTCAGGCGCATGCATGTACTTTCTTTAACCTTCCCTGTGTAAGTATACATTGCTATATCCGACTGTATTAAGAGGCTAGTGCCCCGGAAAATATAATATTTCAGATACACTCATTATTTTGTTGTTTTTCGTCGCCGTTAGCTAGGATAAACGTTGGCGTAACCGTGTCAAATAATTGTCAAAAGTAGGTTATGTGATATTCTTTGAGGAGAAATTTCGCTCGGAGTCAAAATCGGGCGGAGGAAGACCACATAATGAGTAGGCCTACTTTAGGTTAAACATCGAGGAAGGCCTTATAATGAACAGGCCTACTTTACTTTAAGTTTAAGTAACATCGAGTGGATCGGGGGCTTAATCCTTGGTGGCTTTAAGGAGGGGAATCATGAGATCATCATTTAAGATTCGCTGGCGGTCATAGATCATAGCAGTAATAGGCAGTGTAAAGGCGTAGATAAGGGTAAGGTAGAATGGTAGAGGGGGTCAGTTATTGCCCCTGTCCATGGGGAATTCTTGTCTCAACCCCTCCCACATTACAGTCCTGATCGTGTCGTGAACATAAAACGAATACGGATATCAGACTCGCTGGCGGGTTAGATCATAGCAGATAAGCAGTGTAATTGGGCAGATAAAGGTTGGGTGAAAGATGGGGTATTTTGCCTCCCCCCCCCCCCCCCCCCTGTAACAAGTCATGCATGCCCCCTAACTGATCCTCCCCGCGATGTCAAAAAGGCATACGTGAGAAAAAGAGAAGTACAGTAATGTATGACAAGACAGTAATATTAAACATGCAATAAACGTTGGATCCACGCTTACCCATAATTGGAGCCCTTGCACCCCCCCCCCCCCCCCCCCCTCCCCACACACACACACCTTCGCCCCCATAATGTACACTACGAATAAGTCAACGAACCCTTTTGTCGCTGGTAGTACTATTAAACTAACACGTTAGGCTGCCAACTTCCCTCGCCGGGAGCTAAAGGGTTAACCGCGTACATCACGTGACCGTCTGCAGTCTAGACTTGGCTCCAGTCGCATACACAAGCAAACATGTCGTAGTGGTCACTTGTCTATAGCGGTCAACCAGCCTATGTATAATAGCCATCACAAGTGATCCCTTGCCAAATTAGATGCCACTGTCTACAGTGGCCATGTTTCTTGTTTCTATTTGGAGTGGTTACTGTACGCAGGTTTGACTGTATAATATTTGTAAAAAAACTTTTATCCAATGAGGTTGCAGCATTGGACATGGTTGACAAATAGGGTATTTACATTTTCAATATGGCACATACACGTATTCAAATCGTATGATTGTTATGAATCATTATCGCCTTTTATCACTTTGTTGACGAAGCCAGCTAACAATGAATTTACTCTATCATAGTTTGTTGCTGGCGAAACCAGGAGCGATACTCAAACTCTAAATTTCGCCAAACTTTTAATTCATCATTGGTCAAGTGACTGTCAATTGTTTCTATAATTAGTAACGTAGTAAATCGCTGAATGCAAACAATAATTATTTTTGGCGTATTAAGGGCGTCTTTCATGCAACATTGATTATATGAAATTATAGGTTAGGGTGTTGATAGAGTAGGCGACGACATACGTTCACAGAAACATAATGAATTTAGTAAAAGAACGATAGTTAAAAAATAGTATGGAAAAGTGATTAATATTGAGAATGAGAGATAAAGAGAGGGGAGAGGGTATAAATTCGGCGCACTTGCAGAACAAAATAGGAAATGTCTGATGGCTGAACATAATTACGATTAAATAGAGCGTATAACTTCTTTAAATTGTGTGCGCATGTTTGAGTGTGTGTCTGTTTGTGCGAATGTACGTAATTGCGTATATGTTTGTGTGTGTGTATGTATGTATGTATGTATGTATGTATGTATGTATGTATGTATGTATGTATGTATGTATGTATGTATGTATGTATGTATGTATGTATGTATGTATGTATGTATGTATGTATGTATGTATGTATGTATGTATGTATGTATGTATGTATGTATGTATGTATGTATGTATGTATGTATGTATGTATGTATGTATGTATGTATGTATGTATGTATGTATGTATGTATGTATGTATGTATGTATGTTTGTTTGTTTGTTTGTTTGGGTGGGTGGGTGGTTTTGTATGTGTATGTGTGTATCTGAGTTTATGTGTGTGGGCGTATACATATGAACGTATGTGTGTATTAATGAACGTATGTGTGTGTGGTTGTAATTTGTTCTTTTTTTATGTTGTTTAAAACTTAAAATATGAAGAGATAAATTTTGTACTTGATCGAAAGAAACCGAGACTAGATAAAGAACTGAAGGGGAAGTATAGCGGATGGTCATAGGTGTACGCACTTCAACCGCAAAAGAGCTTTATTAGCAGTTTTACGGAGCACGATGATTCAATTTTCTGCCGGAAAATATGCGCGCCACTTTTAATGGCGGCAACAAGACACTTATCGGGGGCACAAACTATTCGCCTGATTAAATACGGCAATTGGAGAAATATGTGCGACGGTGCTTTGTGAGAGCCGAGTTGTGGAGATATAATCTAACTGTCCATCGCTGTTGAAATATCTAATTAATGAGCTTAGTTTCATCGAAAGTTAATTTGACAATTTCTATTGTTAAAAACGAGAGATATAGCCTACATAAATAAAATATTATTGTCTTCTATTGTACATATAAGACAACTATTTACGTCTTTGTTTTCATTTTCAAACAAGTACTTTGAGAGATAATTATCGACCCCAGTTTTGAAATGTCTCCGGCACATAATATTTGCATATCATGGATACACATAAGAAAGACCACAATCATAATAGTATGTCATCGTAATTTATCATGTTTATTGTATGAAATGATTTGTTTTAATGAGAGTGTCTGCCAATTTTTTAAATCCATTTCAATGGAAATGATGGTACTATATAATTCATTTTGAAGAGGATAATGTTCCTTCGATTGTTAACACCTATGTTTGTGTGTCATTATAAAGTAATAAATTTCGTATTTAGCAACACTCGTTTCGATGGATGTCGTGCTGAAGGACAAAATAAAACATACTGGTTTCGAATTCGTGATCCCATGATTCTAATGCGCACGCTCTACCACGTCCATTATTATAACAAGAATGTTCAGTTTAATTCTCTAGACCTAGATCCAGATCTAGATCTAGGCCTATTTATTTCGGAAAGAGTATATTATCTACTAAATTACTGGTTTTGTACTCATGGGCTATTATCCTGTGCAGCGCTCTCAATCTAATAAGTTTGGCATATTAGGCGGAGGAAGCTGTTCGTTTAATTCCCAAATTAATCTCACAGAAAGTGTCAAGTCTGTGTCGAACCTTTCCCACTCTTTTTTTAGTGGAAGGATTTAACCCACTGCCTATACATGGCGCTGGTTGACGATATATCAACGCTATGGGAATATAACTATTGAATGAGGGAAATGAGTTAAAACTGCTTACCAACTTCTACGGACATCATTATCACGGCTTTGTATGCCTTAATAAGAAATCCCTGTGTGATTTTGCAAAATAATTGCACCCGTCTTCCTTTTTTTTTACCATGAAAATCTAATTTACTCTCCTCTCGGTACTATGGCTTACATCCTAGAAAGAACAAAATTTGGTTTATTGGGTTGGAAATGAAGGAAATTGGTGGACCCCGGCATGAGGGCGTAGCCACTGTAAAGCTACTGGGAGGGGGGGGGGCAAAGAGTGGAACAGTGATTCTTAAAGGGGCGAGTTTGATTTATTTTTGTATTTATTTGTGTAGTTATCTATCTGTTTTACTCATTTATTTTTTCAGTTACTAGTATTCATTTATTTACTTATTTATCTATTGATTAATTATTAATTAATTAATTTATTTATTTATATTATTATCTATTTTTAGTTATTTATGTATTTATTTATTTATTTATTTATTTTGTGTATTTATGTATTCATTTATTTATTTATTTATTCATTCATTCATGCTTTCATCGTGTAATGAAGCAGGTGAGGGCAATACATCTCAAAAGGGGTTGGTGCATGGGGGGGGGGGGGGGGGGAGTCATTCCACCCTTGTTCTCTTAGCTGCACCCCTCCGGTATGGCTCTATTAAACAATGTCCCCTCTTTCCGTCTTAGGGTGTCCCCACCTTCTCGTTAGGCCGTCTTGGACACCCTCTGCCCTTGAGTAACTACCTCAATACATTTTGTATGAGTGATTAATGAATCATATTAATTTAACAGAGAGTGAAGATTCACCCAACCTGTTGTAACACAAGTCAATAAACAAGATAATAAACAAATAAAGAGAGATATAGATAATCGCTTGCCAAATATGATATCAGAAATAATTTGATGCTGTATAGTAGTACTCCGTAAGGGTGATTGGATTAACGTGTTCTATGCGAAACGTGCATCCTGTGTGTGTCCAAACGGTTGGCACAACTTGCAGAAATGATTGTATTAATGCGAAAGTTATACATTTAAGAATTATTTGCTTGATAGGAACTTGTAAAGTATAGGTTCATTTATTAAATAACACGAATAATTTCGAATTACGCCTCTTTCCGTATTCATGATAATTAATTTAATCATTAATTGATCCACATTGAACAAGCACACCCTCTGCCCTTGGGTAACTTCCTCAGTATTAATTTTTATTGGTGATTAATAAACCATTTTTTCTTTTTTTACTAAGAATGAAGATTCACCCGACCTGTTATAACACAAGTCAATACACAAATAAACAAGTAGATGGATAATTATATTATAGATAATTCCTTGCCAAAAATGATATTAGAAATAATTTGATGCGGTAGTAGTACTCTGTAAGAGTGATTGGATTAACGTGTTATATGCGAAACGTGCATCCTGTGTCCGAACGGTTGGCACAACTTGCAGAAATTATTGTATTAATGTGAAAGTTATATTAATTTATGAATTATTTTCGCGACACGAACTTGATGAGTACAGGTTCCGTCAACAAATTACAGGAATAATTTTGAAGAAATCATGATCATTAATTCGCCTCATTTGGATTAAGTGAAAAACACACGTTTGAATTCTAGTAATATATATAATTATAGGGAGTTACAAGAACAAGTACAATTTAGGCTGTGATTTAGAAAATAGTTTATGCATTTATTTATTTATTTTTCAATTCTGTTTAGGTTAATTGTCATAACATCTGTAAAAAATTAGTTATTTATTTTTGTTGTAATTTTGGTAAAATTATGCTAAATATAAAAACAAATAAATACAAGAATGCAAAATGTATCTCGTACCTATTATCTATTTTGTCATGGTTTTGTAAGTATCAATTTTCTATTTGTAAACACATTTCGATACTTCATCTTTGTATTAAGTTGTATTTGTAAAAACCTTTTCACGGGTTTGCAAACAAACCACCTTTGGCTGACCTATACGTTACCGTGGTGAAATTAAATAAACTCAAACCCAAATATATGATTATAGCAAGAAATAAAGTTTAATATAGAGTGAGGATGAAGATAAGTATAATGTCTACATCACATGGTTTATGTTCGCTTTGTCTACACCCATTTTGTTTTTTGTATCGTTCAATCTGCTATACATGGGGCCTGGAACTTCCACTTCCCCTAACTTCAACTTTGACTGACAACCTAAACCCAACCCCTATACATTAGTCCCAAAATCATAACCCTACACAGTTCCTAATCATAACCCTAGCCATAATCCCAAAACATAACCCTAACAATTACCCTAACCCAAATCTCTAACCATAACCCTATATATAATCCCTAATCATCATCCTAACCCAAACTTCTAACATAACCCTAATCCCAACACCTAACTATAACCCCAATATATTATCATAACCCTAGCCCTTATCCGAACACTTTACCCTAACACCTAAGTTCCCAATCACAACCCCTGCCCTATAACCCTTATACCATAACCCATATCGATTCGTAATCATAAGCCTTACCCTAATCCCAATACCTAACTATAACCATAACCCCAATTTCTAACCATAACCTTGTGACCCGAATCCCAACACATTACCCTAAACCCCAGTTCCTAATCATAACCCTTACCATAACCCAAACCCAAACCCAAACCGCTAACCATAACCCCAATTCGTAATCATAATCGTAACCCTAATGGCTAATCCTAATCCAAAGCCTCTAAATTATGATTTTACTAGTAGTAGATAACATGGGTGTAGACCGAGTACCAGATACCATGCAGATGTACGTTGTGGATAAAGAGGATTGCGAGAATTGGATTCGGCGGGGACAGGAAAGGGGTATAGAAACCAACGGGGCTTGGACACGAACCAGAAAACAAAACGGTATTAACCCCTTTAGGGCCATGCAGTTGTAATCAAGTCAATGGCCCTCCCGCGTCCTGATATTGAAAGGGGTAACCCCAATGTACTAGAAAAGTTGTCGGAAGGCCTGCATGTATATACATATTATACTGCAGTTCATGTATATTCACTGTTGCGTTCATACCTTACATAATATATAGTGGTTCATTAATATTCAAGCTGTTATTTGGCCGAAATCACCCACTGATATATATTTTTAATTTTTTATTCCGATCTTGGTGGAAAATATTAATTATTCTAATTTAAATACTTTCTGAGAAGCTCTTCCACATACAATCAAGACAACATGCAAAATGGAACACCACTATGATCTTTAAAACAAATTTGATTGCTAAATTTAATTATGACTTTAAATACCATTTTCTTTTACAAGTTCAACAATACTAAATAAACGAAGACAGACAAAAAGTTATTAGTTTTGGAGGTGAAACGGGAGACTGATCTCGCACATCTCTTGAAGCGGCAAATAAACAATCTTTTGAAGAAAAAAAAACTCTTCCCCCTTTTTATATTTCTATCGTTGTTATTTTATAAGGGGACACATCCATGCCCCCCACCCCCACGCTAATTCATATCTGCTGGGGTTATCACAATCGTACGTGTTTGACAATAAGGTGAATCAAATATGAAAAACATCAAAAATCGTTTGTGACAGTTGAAGCGGCTGTTGCTTCTACTAGTATAAAGAGACAAAGAATGACTCGATCCCATTGTCAGTGAACAATAGTTCACGCTGAAAAGTTCGCTCGATATATATTTTCATAATCGGTGACATTTTCCCGCGCTGACTAATAATGCGCGGCAAATTATTAGATTACTTCCAGACCCGCTCTATTATCATGATTATGCAGCACAGGTTGTTCGAACGCTCAAATATTGACCCTCTCCTCTTATCAACTATATCCGCGCGGTATTTTAAATCATTTTCATGAGATAAATGTGATGTTGCTACTACGGTAATCATTGTCACCCGTCACGCTAGTTGAAATTTGATTGTTTATATTTCCTCTCTGCGTGATTGCGACCTCGCTTTTATTTCCCGCCCCTCCTCACCGCGGCCCTCACCCCGTTTCTCATCACCTTCTTTACTGTCATATTATTGCTACCATACCTCATTGTCACCCCACCAAGCAAGTTGAAGATGAACAACAAATCAATTAATTACTAACAGTGGTATTAGTAACTTCCCCCTTTAATTAAGACCATGGTGCGACCTTGCGTTTGTTTCCCACCCTTCCTCACGTCCATCCTCTTCTTTTCCCCACGACTTCTCAAGTGATTGTGCAACCATAATCACTTTCACCTGCACACGTCAGTTGAAATAAAGATGACTGAATTCAATCAAATGTTATTTGTATTTCTTCGCTTATAATCAAGACCGTGTTTAGATCGCACAATAATTGCCTCCTGCCTCCTTCTCATCGTAATCTTTATCATGACTACCACTGTCAACATAATCATCTTCATTGTTGTCGCCATCGTCGTCGTCGTCGTCAACTTCGTCGTCGTCGTCATCATCATCATCATCATCACCACTATCAGCCTCATACTTTTAGTCATTATTACCATCGCCATCGTCGTCGTCGTCACCTTCGTCGTCGTCATCATCATCATCATCATCATCATCATCATCATCATCATCATCATCATCATCATCATCATCATCATCATCGTCATCATCATCATCACATGCTTTGGTGTATCATCTTCCTATCGCTTAGACCACCCGAGTCTACTCCATAATAGGCTACTTACCACCCATTTCAAGCCTTCCTTACACATCACCCATGCAGGACATCCTACCCTCTTTTGTTTATCTTTTAAAAAAAGACAACATCCCGCCATCGAAGATGTTAAGATGTTCTCAATTGATAATCCAACCACCCCAACAAAAAGAAAAGAAAACAGAAGTAAGGAAACGAGGAGACGTAACTTGGGGTGGAACACCATGGATAATAGTACACAAACATGCCAGTAATTAACCCCCACTTACTCATCCCCCATAGAAGCCAGATGTAGCGGGAGGAATGGTAGGGCCTCTCGACTCAACCAGATACAGTTGGTCTCAAAATATGACGAGGCATTATTTATTTCCCGCCTCAAATCTGGAGAAGATCTAAGTGATTGCTTGAGTGAGACACGAGTTCATGTAGTACGCGTCTGTCACTCAAAATGGCGCCGTTGACGCCTTCTCCGCGAGTAAAGGGGGCCTCTCTGCTCCCTAAGGGCGGCAGAAGGGTGTAACTCGCCTCCAATTTTCGTTTTAATCAGCTCCATTGGATCTCGTCGCTAAATACGTGAATAAATATCGAGTGTGCGTGCTGTTTATCCTTCTTCTTCTCAGATCGTCTTCTTTTTCTTCTCCTTCCTCTCGTTCTTCTTCTTCTTTTAAATTTCCATTGTTGCTTCATTTGTTATTGCTTCGTCTTCATCTGCATTTCAGATTATCATCATCTTATTAGTATTTTCTTCTCCTCTTACTCCTCCTTATTCTTATTCTTCTTCATCATCTTCTACGTGCCTTTCTAGTCATCTTATTTCTGAAATGTCTTTATCTTGAACGACTCCGCGGCGCGATTGGAACCAGATGAAGACGACACATCGTTGTGACCTTAAAAGTGACGTTCGGCTCGTTGACAGAACAATTTGCTATCTTTAATGCCATGCCTATTTCAATTAGACGATGCAATTGCAGAATCTCGATATTTGTTAGCAGTATAATCAGGGATGAATTAAACCTAAATCGGTGAATCATTGTATCTACATTTGAACCCGATTGGGGCCATGAATATTACTGTCAAGTAGATAGACATATTTCAAATCATCCGGTAGGGTGGACGCTCCAACAACAACAAAAAGTTTTTTTGACAGCTAAGTGTCAGCAGTATTTTATAAAGAGTTCTTAGCTAACTTTTAAAAATGGTAATTGCACTAATTGGAACAAAATGTTTCACTAATTTGTTTGGGACATGCTTATGAGACCGTTTCCCTTATTATTCACAAGTAATACATGAATGTCTATAAAAGTCTACACTGTTGCCCGAAGGCACCCACATTTACAGGACACAGCCATTATACGTTCTAAATCAACATGCATGGTACAGTTACGTTCCTCATGTACGTTTTATAAATAAATAAAAAACTTTGTTTACTGATGATCATACAAATAAACAAAATATAATATAATACTTATATAATTTTAAAATGTATCGGAGGGAATCGAGGGAAAAAAGTTCGGTGAGTTTGCAAAGTACATCATCGTTGTTGAGGAAGACGCTATAGACAAGAACATGTATATATCATATGAACACAGTCGGGATATACTGTATAAGTGTCGTTGAAACATAATTATATATATTTATATCAGTGCATTGATATATATATATATCTATATTTAAATTTAAATTTTTATATCTATATATATATGTTTGTATATTTGCAGCGATTGTGCAGAGTCACGTTGCTTGCTAACAGGAGTTCCAAATTAATTGCTTTCTCAACTGAGACGCACATCTGTACTTTTTGCCTCGGCACGTCGCGTTCCGATTGCTAACAGATCTTCTAGAGGAGTCAAATCGCTTCAGGAATAAAAACAAAAGGTACCAACGCTTCCTCCACAACTTCGGGTTCGTTATTTTGTTATTTGAAATCAGAAAGGTCTATCGGGAGAAAAGGGCGTGTTTGAAATAATTATCCTTGTCATTTTTGTTGATTTCACTTTTTTTCCGTCGTTTACTTCCAAAATGATCGGATGAGATATGAACCGTGCTTGCGAGAATTACAGAACCTTTCCGAACTTTCTTCCTCCAACTAAAAACCCTGCTAAAGTTGTTCAAGGTTTTTCGCTTTTGAAAATCTAAGGTGAAATCTTCTGCACATTCTTTCTGTTCTTCAGTGCCAATCTCTACGATCTCTAATAATCCCTTTGCGGGCATTGTTTCTTATTCGACACAAATTGATCGTGAACCGATAATTGTGTCGTTGGTTGGCATGAGGGGGAAATGCCTTCAGAAAGATTTGTTTTAAAAAAGGACTTCCAGAAATTGTTGATTGGGGAAAAGCCCGAAATGGCTACCTTCTCGTTACCTGCTCAAAATGAATGATAACGTTGGCAAGCTGCTGTAGTGTATATTCTCACAAACTGCAATTTGAACCGCGAATAGTTTTCGATTTTTATCATTTAAAGTTCGAAAATACGTATACTTTGTATTTTTTGTCCATTGTAATTTTTCTTCAAATTGTTCAGATGTAAAAGATAGGTCTATATTAAATATTTTAAGATCAATCAAGCAAACCACACTTTATATTTTCTGTCATTTTAAATAATAGGCAAAGCCTTTTTACTTAATGTTCTTATGTGCTTTACCTCAAACCACCTGCTTCCCACCCTCTCTTATATCACTTTGCTCATCTCCTCCCTCTCTTCCCCTCTCCCCCTCTCCCCACCCATCCCCTCCCATCTCTATACCCCTTCCCTCTCACTCTCTCTCCCCCTCTTCCCTCTATACTCTTTCCCGCCCCTCTCCTCTTCCCCTCCTCTCCTCTCCCCCTCTCTCCTCCCCTCTCCTCTTCCCCTCCTCTCCTCTCCTCTCCCCCTCTCTCCTCCCCTCTCCTCTTCCCCTCCTCTCCTCTCCCCCTCTCTCCTCCCCTCTCCTCTTCCCCTCCTCTCCTCTCCCCCTCTCTCCTCCCCTCTCCTCTTCCCCTCCTCTCCTCTCCTCTCCCCCTCTCTCCTCCCCTCTCCTCTTCCCCTCCTCTCCTCTCCCCCTCTCTCCTCCCCTCTCCTCTTCCCCTCCTCTCCTCTTCCCCTCTCTCCTCCCCTCTCGTCTCCTCTTCCCCTCCTCTCCTCTCCTCTTCCCCTCTCTCCTCCCCTCTCCTCCCCTCTCCTCTCCTCTCCACTCATCTCTCCCTCCTCTCTTCTCCTCCCCTCTCATTCCCTCCTCTTCTCGCATCTCCCCCTCCTCCCCTATCCTCTCCTCCACTCCCCCTCCCTCCCTTCAATCTCCTGTCATATATACACCTTCCCACACCCATCCCGATACCCCATAATTGGAGCAGTGAATCAGCACATCGCGCGGGGGATCAAATCGCCGAGGTCCTGCGGAGGAAACTGGACCGAGAGTGATAGACGAATCATTTCTCCCCGTTCCTAATATCATCTGATAGTCCATTCTCAAAACCCCAGCGCGTGCGTGCGCTCGCAATACACAACCATAGTGAGTAAGCATCGCAAACTCGCTAACCCTCTGACATCCGACATATAACTCGAACTGAGGGTCTACGGACAATATATATCATATTATGTGTTATATCCAAATCAGATCGGTCTCAATGAGTTAATAAGTCACTCGTGCAATGCAGTGTAGATCATGCGTGGACTGAGTAGACCTACATACTCCGCTGAAAATAGCTTCTCCGCTTACCTTATTTCCGCAATGACATCCGATTTTTGTTTTCTTAATTTTTCAAAATTCTTGTTCGTGAATTTTTTTATTTTTGACGGAACAGGACGTGTAAGCAACACAAACAACAACACAATAACAGCAACAGCGACTAGTATAAAGATAAGAAGTATTATACGATATCTAGACAAAATAAAACATGTAAAACTGTGAAAGTAATAACGAAATTATTCTACGTAGAAACCAAAGAAAGTATATTATCAACTGGAAAGTGTTTTACAAAGCTGAAACGTCAAGGAATAGACAAATTGAACTAGCATGATTAGTATGGAGAACGTCAGAAGAGCGTAGGAATAATTAGCTTTTATTTGTGACCAGTTTATAACATTGTAGTCTGTTTTCAAAATTTAAGTAGCAAATAGCAAAATACAGCAAATAAACTAATTGTGGCATATATAGAGATCTCAAAGAATCTGTATGCTTCATGACAATTTTACCAATACACAGACATAAATAAAGAGACATGAATTATTCAAATACTACTAATCACAGGTTTCGTCAAATTCTTTTTTTTTTTCTTCTTTTTTAAAAATACTAATGATGAGTTAGTCAACCTCACATGATACGTACAAGTCGCAGATGGGACTTTTTTATTTTTTGTATTCGCATTTTAAACGCAAACGAGGAAATTGACAAACCGTGATAGGGCGTGTTCATAAAACTAAAATGTAATTTCAAACAGAAACGACAATATCGTGTGGCTAACCTCGGTTAGTGAGGTGGTAGTTTGTTAATAAAACCAAAAGGCTGAATACGAATATCAGTCGCCATGGATTGGCCTATAAATATGCAATTGGCGCTCAGGCAGGGGAATACCCAATTTTACAAGCCGTGGCTTTTACGGTGTATTCCCTGATCAATTTTATATTGTATATATACATTGCATTGTTTTAATTTTTGAATAAATGAATAAATGAAATGAAGACAAAAACAAAAACGAAATGCAGCTGGGACATCCACATATTGCGGGCAGCCCATGGCAATCAGGCCATTCGGCGTCGCGTTATGGTTATGATGATGATACGTCGGCAACAGTAATTGTTGTCCGCAATCCACGCACCTCGTGACACGGAATAGACATAATTAATTCCGACACAGAACATCTGGGCTGCTTAATCCCCTCAGTCCCGGTTAACGACAAGTATCACTCGAGTTATTAACCCGTGTCATGTAGCCACGGTACCGGGCCTGTTAAAGTATTAATTCCGACACACAGAACATCTGGGTTCTGCTTAAATGATTATTTTTGGCGCAATTATTGCAAAGGATTATTTTTGGGCGCAATTATTGCAATCATACGTTATCCACTCATTACGTTATGCGATATTATGACAGCTAATGAAATGCTATGTGCCATTACGATTGCGACATTCGAACTTACAGGGTTAAGTGATTACTGTTTAAACAATTATTTAAAATTAAGTATTATGTGGTAACTATGTGTGTTGCCACTTGACAGGTTGATGTGTATACAAGAAGGTGGGTAAAATGTATTACTATATGATATTTAAACTGAGTGATATACGTGAAAGTTAGTTTTAATTACTCGTCATTCGGACAACGAACGGTATTTGCTGAGTCATTGTCTCATCGTCTCAGGTTTTTACACAGTTGAAAGTATCCCTGTGATCATTTAAATCTAATGATGATTATCTAAATAATACTAAACGATAATATATAGTAGAGGAACATTTTGCCGCCATAAAAAACGGCAATAACGAACAAACATAATATAGGAAAACGTCACAGCAGAAGGGAACCATTTAAAGGTACACTTGAGTATTGGTACTTCCCGAAATGCCCCTTGACACTAAATTGGTTGGTTTTAATTCCATTTGAAAGTTCTTTGAATAAGACATGTAAAATGAGAATCATTCCCTTTCAAATGCTCTCATAGTTGAACATTTTGATTTCAAGATATTCTGTTCATAAGTCTACCGGCCGGGGGACATTTTGACTTTTTAGAAAAATACAAAAAATGCTTATAGACTACTTTGAAAAAAAATCTAAAAAGGTTTTTAAATAGTTGTTGATGATATCTCTATTGAATCATTATTTAACAAAACATCAAATGCACAATTTTGTATGAAAAAATGGCTAAAACCAATGAGTTTTTAGAGAGCGCCCTCTTGAGTTGTAACGGCTCTTTTAAAAAAATGATAACAGGGTTTTTACTTAGTCGTTTGTAATTGCGTATACCTTTCGAGCATGTAGGAGTTATAACTATTAGTCTGTACCGTAATGATGTAGGTTTGGGTTACTAAAGTTATGTTTGACCAATACTCAGCTATCCCTTTAAGTTCTTAATGATTTTGTTCGATTTAGACAAAGTATATACATTTCCTTAAAAGTATAGTTGGCTCATTATCCCCTCTAGTCCATATGACTTCACGGGTGTGAGCGGGCATCGGATGGAGATGTGAGGGGGTGGATGACGAAATTTACAGTTCGTCGAAATTGCATTCGCCTTTCTTTCATCAACCCATATTATTTAGTGCATAAAACTGTGATTGTGACTCAGTATTTAAGTTCTGCGCATTTCTTTGTGTGCCATATTAAAGGTATAGTTCAGTTTTGTAGAGAGGGCGCTGCACATCACAATTTGTTTGTGGGGTAATGAAAAACTGAGTGTCGAATTTGAGAGAACATGCAATTTTAATGGCAGAATAAACTTTATTTGGTCAAAATCGACCCAGAAACGGCTGAAATATCAATAAATATATTTCATCTTTTAATTATTTGGGGCCCAAATAATTAGATAATTTTTTCAAGAAATTAAAAAAATGCTTGCACTTTTTCAAAATTTTTCAAAAGCGTTTTTTAAATAGTTCTTGATGATCTCTCTATTTAATCATTATTTCAATAAAACATCACATGCATAATTTTGTATGAAAAATGGTTGAAACCAATGCCTTTTTAGAAAGCGCCCTCTTGTGTTTTTATGGCTCTTTTTGAATGATAACGGGCTTTTTGCTTAGTCGTTTGTAATTTTGTATACCTTTCGAGCATGGTGGAGTTATAACTATTAGTTTATAATGTTACTGTCCAGGTTAGGTTACTTAAGTTCAGCCTTACCAAAACTGTACTATCCCTTTAAGTAAAGCTAGAGCTTTTTGGGTTAAGTCTAAAATAGAACACCAATATTCTCTTTAATATGCTCAAGTGATTTTCTTTTGTTTGTTGATTTTTTACCCTAGTTTCAATTGATACTTTAGACGTGTACATTGCAACAAGTAAAAGCGATGGTATATCCGATGCTAACATGTAAATCAACTCAATTTTCCTGAAATACTTCTCTGGAAATAAAATAAATGAAAGTGTTCTTCTATTTCTTCGTATATTTTCCAGAAAGATCGCAAAATACGTACCATCCACATGGATGAAAATGTCTAAGACTACTGACATGTACAGCAAACAGAAGTCGAGTTACGTATTTGTTAATGATCTTGGTTCTGTTGTCTTTATGTAGTAACTGTCATTTGCCCTGACGAAGATCCTGCTAGGATTGAAAGCTAGGCTTCATACCTCTCTATTTTGTAGTACATTGGCGATATTTAGTAGATCAGTTTTCAGCAGTATCTTCTTAATGCTAATGATTAACTAACAGAAGAGTTCAGAAACAGCTTTAGGGCCATTCTTGGTCACGTGTGTGACCCAAAATAGGAAAAATTCTGAAATAAGATGCTTATATTTTAGTAAGTATAGGAGGTATGGTGATGTGAACTTCATATATGACTTGCATATGTTGAAGTCTTTCATGTGTAACACAAAAGATTTTATTAGGATTACGTTGCCCAAGGACAGAGGTCAAATGGCATCGGCCACGTGTGTGACTTCGCACGGGAGCACTTTTGAAGAAAAAAAATTTAACTCAATTTCATTTTGGAAATCCTGTGAAATATGAAAAGCTAAAATGTTCATATTAGTATCAGACAACTGATATATATCTGTAAGTAAGAAAATGGTGCAATATTAAAATTATCTCAAACGGTTGTTTTTTAATGCACGTTATTATGTGGGGATGTCTGGGTCACGTGTGTGACATTTTGGGGTGGTCACGTGTGTGACATGTACAATGTGAATGGAAATATGAATTTTACAAATATTAAGTTTAGATAGTAAAATGAAGTTCAATTGTCTTAAAGTTGGTATCATCATGTACAGGAGAATAAAAGGACTGGGCTAGCTTGATTATTTCCTGAGTTATGATTTTTATTTGAATATTGAAATATGAAAATTTATGAATTTTTCTAAGAAATTTTATAAATAAAAAAATATATATATATTTCATGAACCCTTGGACACTGATCTTTCCAATAATGAAATAAAACTACTGAAAAAACAAACTTCATTTTTTCCAAAAAAGTTTCACTTTTCAAAGAATGGCCCTTTAGTATTTTAAATTTTCTCTTAACAGAATTATAATTATACGTAAATAGATCTTAATATCATACGTAAACATCACCTTAAAAATATAGAGATCATATAAACAAACATATACGATTATTGGTTACAATAACATTTAAACGTGGTATTCACCCCTTTTCTCCCAAATAACCTTAAATCCGTATCCTCTAAATATATATAGGAAGATAATTTATTATAGGAACAGATGGGTGTATTAGTGTATGTCAAGTACAATGATAATTTTTTTTGAAACTTTTGCAAAAGCTGTATACTGAAGAAGAAAACAAAAATGGAGCTTTTCTCTAAAAGGATAGTTAGCGAACGAGAGAGACATGTCAAGAACAATATGACAGAAATACAATATTCACTTACATTTAATACCCCCAACAAAAAAAGGCGATATGTAGGACTTATGTCTACAGAACAGTTAGCTAACAAGAGAGAGACGTGTCATGTACATTAGCGAATGAATGTTGGATAAAGATGCGTTACTTGTTGAATCTGTCACGACGCCCCTTTTTCTCTCAAAATGTACATGATTTATAGGCGGGAACACATACTAATATCTGCAAGTTATCCTAGAATGTGATCGGGGAATAGACTCAAACTCGCCCGATCTCCACGGGACGAACAGCGAGCGAACGTCAAGTACAATAACCAACAAACATCGGACACAGACTCGCTATCTTGTTGTATCTGTAACTGTCATTACGTCTCCTTCTCTCAAATGTATAGACGGGAACACATACTAACATCCTATAGAAGAGATCAGGGAATATATAGATTCAAACTCTCCCTCTTTTCGGAGCGAACAGCGAGCGAACGTCAAGTACAATAACGATTATCGCGCGGACTCAAATTAGAGGTGACATTGCAGAGGGGAGAGACGCCACAATATCACGCCTCTCCCCGTCGAACAGGTGGGCACCCGATTGCTCATGCCTTGTCCGCCCGCGTTTCCCCGATGCTTTCCCTGCTAGTTAAGTCCCATCATGTTCCAGTGCCTACATATTACTCTAGGGCAATTCCATTCCAAGCAATGCATGCGACATCTATTTAGCATGACAATAAGTTGACTTTTATTAGTATTTCAGCAAGGCGTTACTAAAGATATAATACCTTAGTGGTTTAAGTAATGGTTTCATGATTTTGTGCAGGATTACACATACAGAAGCGGTCCTATACGGTCCTAACGGTTCGTTTTTTTTTTTATTTGCAATCTAATCCTTTTCTTGATATGAAAATATATTACATCACTTCTGCAGTATTATTTTGATTTGAGTATAAACCTTGAACTAATCAACGTGTCAAGTTGTGTAATATTTTGTAACGGTATTAACTTAGTCAATATTGATATTTGATCTTATTATAAAGATCTTTAGAATGACAATTCCTTGTTATCCGTAAAAACTGACAAGACGATTCTAAATGGAACGAAAATTGAAAAAAATAACTTTTCGGTATCGATCAGGTAGCATGTAACAAGAAAGGAACATATTCTATAGTATAACTATAGCAATGATTGGCACATTATTTATGTTTGATACGGACTGGAAATGGGATTCGATGAAACCTCGAAATGTTTACTCGATAGCCTTTAAGACAATTATTACAAACTAATACTATACAAAACATTTTCATTATGATATCTAGTTTGTACACAACGATGTAAGCATATCGTATATATTGCCCAAAACAATGATTTACAGAATCACACATAATCATCTGAATATTTTCAGCTGATGACATTTCTGAGAAATCTTCTTTGAACATAGAACGTTACATATAACATGGGCAGATGGGTGTGGTTATTGGTACGCGGGGGTTTCGACAACCGTACGGTTGGCCGTAGATAGCGGCGTGAAGACGCGGCACGTCCCACAACGGCCGGTGACAGAATCATAGACTCCGATCAGGCCGATATAAAATCATCGGCGTGATTTTAGCCATTGAATACGGTGAGGGTTGAAGAAGATATGTATATCCTGGTTATATCCGAATGGGTGTTTGAAAAAAAGAATTATGTTGCTTATAATGTCTCTCCGTCCATTAAGTCCATTTGCACAAGGAGCAATAACAATTTTCTCCGTCATTCGGTCCATTCTTAGAGACGGCGAAAACTCTGCTCAATGAGTTTTTTCCTCAGTCCTTATCGTATCGTCTACTTGGAGTCTTGGATGAATATCTGCTCACTGGTTTTTCATCCTTTATCCAGTCCATTTGAAACGCTGCGAATCACTTTATCAATCCTCAAATGTTCCTTCATTCCCTTCATCGTTCATTGTCCATCATTTTATATTATCCACAGTCCACTGAAAGTGAAGAAAGTTTCTTCGCAGTATCGCTTTTCTCCATCATAAATTTCAGCACACGGTCCATTTTCTGTCAAGATCGTTCCTCGGGAAAGAAAACGAATCCCACGAGCTGTGGTGATCGGAAGATTTTCAAAATATCATTCGACCCGATGACAATACTCATAGCTTATACTTACTGAATGATTATAATTATGCCGGCAATACTTATTGCTACAACTACGAGCCTAACGTCATATTTAGTTTGTTTTTTAGTAATTACAGTCCTTATTTCAATACACGATTTTTATGAACAGTTTATCACTAAAAGCTGATAAGGTAATCAACTTGCTATATTCATCTAGAAGACTTTAACTTTAACAAAACAGGATTTTAAAAAATACATAAACATTGATGTACATTGCAAACACAACAGAACAATGAAACAGCGGATATAAAAAGAGAACAATATCAAATAAATATCACGAGACACATATCTAAATGAATAAAAATGAGAAAATTAAAATGGTCATACCTTTGCATACTGCGGGTAGTATCTGTACGGGTGGTAAGGCATCTTGCGAAGCTCGCAGTACCCCGAACGAGAGGACGCGCTCTTGCCCGGAGCAACCTGTTGCTTGTGGTGATGGTGATGGTGGTGATGCTGCTGATGATGTTTCTGCGGTTGATGGTGCTGTTGCTGCTGCTGCTGCTGGTGATGAAGGTGGTTGGACGTCGTAGCTGGAGTTCCGTTCACCATCCCGCAGTGCGTCTGCGGTGGTGGCATGTCTGGTTTATAGCCGAGCGTCGTCGAAGTCGGTTGCACGGGTGTCGGCGGGCACGGCTTACAGTAGCCGGGCGTCGTCGCCGTCGCTGTCGTTGTCTGATGCGGTTGGGGGTCGTATCCCCCTGGCGAAGGCTTATACCCTCCCGGTGAGGGTTTGTAGCCCGCCGGTGAAGGCTTGTAGCCTGTACCCGGTGATGGCTTGTAGCCAGCCGGGCAGTGAGGCGTCGGGTAGTACGCGGGCTGTCGATAACACCAGTCCATGGCTGAGCGTCTTGTCGGGTGCCGAATTCGCGATCCAAATGAAACTCCTTTACCGGAGCGCCAGCCTATGACTTTCCTCGATCGCGGTAAGGTTGGCACACTCGTCGTAGGCTCAGCATACACCGCCTGTTGGCATGCATGTTGAGCCATAGCAACTCACTCCTATTACCCCTGCATGCGCGCTAAAAACTTTCTTGAGACCCCCTTCCTCTCCCTCGCTCTCTAACTTCCTCCCAATCCCAGCGCTCGAGCCAATCCAGAGCCGCAAGCTCCCTTCGTATGTTGTACGTGTATATATTCCTTGTGTGTATGCAAATCAGTTGCTCAACACGTCACCGACATAGTGACATAGTTACTCTCTTGGCAAATCAGCTTCTGAGGAGGGGGACATACTTGGGCTGAGTTTTATAGGCCATCAGCCCTCTCTTGCCTTGCTCCGATGTCAACCGGGGGAGGAGGAGAAGGTGTATACTCTTAGCTTCCGTGTTCCCCGAACTCTTCTTTGATTGGTCGTTTCCACTGTTTTTGCGCGCCTAAATTGCCGCCTTCCCTTCAGAGGCATGTTCGACAATACTCCCCCAATTTAATGCAGCAGCGATTGTATAAACAAACTTTTTTCGAATGTGGAAATGAGACTGTATCTTTTACAACGGAAAGACACAAACGTGGAGGAATTTTTCTGGGAGCTAATCCGCTTTATATCAGATCACATTTTTTGTCGTGAAATAAATAAATACACAAATAAGTTTGTATGTTTTATTGATCAAATTCATGCATGTCTGAACTTGTGAACTCAAGTCTAGATTAACTATTGACAAAATGCAAGACGGTGTTGATTACCGACAAAAACATAACGAATATTCTATCAATGTATAAAGTTACACTAATTGGAATTTCTCTTCAAGATATCCGTATAGTTGCATCTTCTCTATAATATTTGTTCCTGCTTATGTTTGTTGTTATATTAAAATATAATCAAATATCATACAATAACTGCGTGGTCCACTGTATTCCCGACGGCAGCGGGTTAACCCATTAGCTACCGCGTATCCAAATTCACATCGCTTAATTAATTACTGACTAGCTTCCTCCCGTAGTCAAGGTCTTGGTGACAATTGCGCGTTGTCAGCGAACGCCAAGGCGAGCGAGCAGCAGAGGTCGTCATCCTCCCTCGGCTGATCGCAGGCCGACGGACCCGGGGCAGGAAATGGAGGAAATTGGGGTAGGATACCATCACTCGGCACGGCTCCAAAACCTCGTCTTGTCCCCTGTTACGCTGACATTGTAAAGTAATTCACGACTCAAAATCTTGTGTTGTCCTCTTTCACACTATAATTATGAACATTTAAGACTCAAAACCTCGTCCTGTTCTCTCTCAATTTTCAATAATTATGAACAATTCACGATTATGAATAGTAATTATTTGCGACTCAAAACCTCTTCTTCTCCTCTATCATGTCTGTCACAATATGATTATGAATTACGACCCCCGAATCGTAGTGTCCGAGTCACGGTTGTGAACAATATTGACGACACAAAACTCGACTTGCCGAAATCACCTATTTCTGGCCCTACGATTTGACGTTTTAATGCATAATATTAATACTCAATTAAGATCAAATTACAAACTACCAAACACTGAAAATATGTTGCTGCAATTGCTAGAGCCATGACCGTATATTGATGGCGTGACTATGATTGACTAAAATGTACCATTGGTAACACATGTATTCATTTATTTGTTGTCAAACAAAACTACTACCAATCATGACTTTGACAAATCAAACACAACCATACATAATTTCGCGAGTTTATTTGTTTATAATCCAATAATAGTAAACATCATCGATCGTTATTAGAGGATGTATACAGTTTAGAAATAAAATGCACCTATATGGTAATAAGGGGAAAGTTGGAAAAAAACATAAACATTAATTGTGAAACTAACAGGTTCCATCAACATATCATATTGTCATGATAAACAAATATCACTCACACACACATTCACACGCCCACATATGACACAACTTCAATGAACCGTAATATTCCGTATCTAAGTGACAACACTAATTAATATTTCAATTAGGCTATATGCAATTCTTATGATGTGTCCAGTCTTCCATCTGATGGGTGTCTTTTTACCATGTTTACCCTCCTCTCCCATCAATGTCCCCCCTCCCCCACTTCTCGGTTAGGAAAATAAGATATACTGGGTGTGTCTCACAAATTAATTCTAAGTTTGACTTACAAATTATGGAAAGCCATTTGTAACCTTGGAATAAAATACATTCAAAGACAAATATGCAAGTATTTTAGACTTTTCATAAATTTTACATCAAGAACATGAAATATCCTTGATAATAGAAAAATATGAATGGTTTTAATCAACATCTAATGCCATTTAAAAGAACTTTTACAAAAAAATGTAAAAAGGAACTAACGGCTTTCCATAATCTTTAAGTCCAACTTAGAGTTAAGTTCAACTTAGGTTCTTTGTGAAACACCCACAGCTATATAATATATAAGATAACCATTTCAATTTTGCAACCCCTTCATGCTCTTAGTGTCATCTTTTTGGTCCAACCCGTTGGACCACTTTTTAAATGTTATCAATTGTTTAATTTACTAAAATAAATCAACTTGTGATGTGTTTTTTCCCCTGTGTATTAATTAAAGCCCGCTTTGTTTTTAATTTCATCTCTTTAGACGGCACTATCAGGCTATATATTTAATACTACAAAAAACACCATTGCTCTTTACCTGTACACTTTGTTTTCGTATCAATATACCGACATGGCCGAACTTGATGCTTGTTTCAACCTACGCATTTCCACGGTTGTTGCTTGTTTCCCAATTTCCTCACATTAAAGCGGATACGGAATAAAGTTCACCTGTATACAAATTGAAATATATCTTCATCTTGTATATATCAATGTCATTCATCGATGTTTTGCTTTAAAGAATAAGCATCAACAAGTTGCTAGGGACGGTGTATTTGTTCATCTATAAAGTTCGCCCACACCTCTTACCTCATCATTTGACCGTATGATATGTCAATATCAACTTCAATAAGTAACATTGTACAGATTCCCTGTAATCGGAATTTTCCTCCTTTGTTGCAAATGTTTTAATTTTGTAGCCGATTTCGCACATATTTTACTCACAACCATATAATGATGATTATCATAAACTGCATACATTGATAACTATAATAACATGGCAAACATTTTACCCCTCCCCCTTTCTCCCCACTAGCATGTTCCGTACAACACCCCAGTACCACACATCTCTATGTACCCCTCTCCTCATCCCAATACCCCCTTCTTATCCCTGCTACCCCCCTACTGCACCTCTCTACCGGCCAGACTCTAGAAGATAGCAGCGCATACACGTACGATGTTCCGCAACGGCTTACTTGAGACCCTCGGTGCTATGGGCCTAGGCCGACGCACAGCCGAGACATCGAGGTGATGATAGGTCCTATAAATCTCAGACATGACACGGCAATATTTCCACGTCTTCTATATACATGATCATGATTAGTTTGTATTTCCAATCATGGTTTTACTTCACATGTAAACTCATATATGTTTCTATTTTGATCCGTTCACATGATGGACATCAACGTTGCTGTGAGATTATTAGATTGGACTTTGGAGCGTCTTCTTGGTCAGACAGTGAAGTGACCCATTAACTTGGTTAAATTCAACCAAAATCTTTTGGAGCTTTCACATTTTTCTTGTACCCTATCTGTTGGTTTATAATAACAGAAGAATGAAAGGGTTTTGATTTGTAAAATATCTCTCTAACTACCATGTGAAAAGCGTTCTGGAACGCTTTTACATAATAGTCAGAAGCATCCAAAATCCGTAGATCGTTCATAGTATCGGCATTCAGAAACTTCGTGCGAACGATCGGGGATAAAATCTGACATACATTTTCCCTTTTTGACTACCATGGTATACATGCAAACATCGTTCTTTTTCTATTAAAATATCACATATCATTCAAAAGAATCTTATTTTGGGTATATTTTGGTATATGATTGACGTCTCAAATATCACTTTTGGAAAAACCTCATGATGTTAATGGATCACTTTAAATGTTGGCCACACTATGTACCACGAAAAGGAGCTATTAGGGGCAGATCGAAATAAGTATGCAGATTGATGAATATCCGACAAGGTTAGCACCAGTATGCCTTCAGGAATATATCGCAAAAGGAAAGAAAAAAAACGCACGATGAATATGGATGGTTGCCGTGGAAACGTCTACATTTCCAGGCAAAATAATAATACATGTTTATTTTGATAACAAATGCAATGTTTTGCACAAGATACAATATGCATTACTATATATTGTTGTGATTGTTTTGTAAAGGATTACCATGAAGGTTATGTAGTTTGAAACTAGGTCCAATGTGTAGTATGCCAAAACAAACATTTCAATGAATCTAATCCATTCTTTAATACGAATCTAGCAACGACGAGAAAACAAATATGATAGGCTTATATCCAATCAATACATTGGAAGTACTAAAGACGAGTTGGCTGTGACGGGAATCGAACCCGCGATCCCTGGTTTTACGTCCCAGCTTGCTATACCTCCATAACACGTGACCCGCGCCACGTTGTAATGTGAAAGTGAAGGACTTGTGCCAGGTAAACAAATGGCATACCTATATAGTTGGGCCCTTGTGACCACCTTCGATTTCATCCTTTCCTGTCCCGTAACCCTGTCACAACAGGAAAAACAAAGGACAGCTAGGGAAGCTGACCTCGACAGGAAGTGACGACACACGTGACTCGTGCAACTTCGAAATGTGAAAGTGAATGACTTGTGCCAGGTAAACAAAATGGCATACCTACATTTGGGCCCTTGTGAGTTGTGACCACCTACGATTTCACCCTTTCCTGTCCCGTAACCCTGTCCCAGCAGGAAGTGAAAAGGACAAGGAAGCTGACCTCGACAGGAAGTGACGACACACGTGACTCGCGCAACGTCGAAAATAATGTGAAAATGAATGCCTTGCGGGTATACAATAAACATACCTGTAGTGGGGCCCTATATAGTGACCATCTCGATTGCACCCGATCTCGACAGGAAGTGACGACACATGTGACTCGCGCAACGTTGAAATGTGAAAGTGAATGTCTTGTGCCCCAGTGACCACTCCAGATTTCCACCTTTCCTGTCCAGTAACCCAAAAAACTTGTCTGGTCATTCAACACGTGGGTTGTTGACTGGACATTGTGGATTAATTATCAATTAACACGTCTGCGCACCTTTAAACATGTTTGATGAAGTTGCAAATATCAATGGGATCTATAGTAATTGTGTCTGGATCGTCCAAAATCACTCGCGTCTCCCGTGGTTCTGGCATGCCTGGTTGTTTTTCTCTCCTCACTATAAACAGAAGTAGGAAACCAGGTTTGTTTTTTGGTTTTTCCAAATGTTCCCTTTGCTATTGAGACAATTATGATCCTAGGGATCATTATTCTATAATTGTGTGTAAAGTTTTACAACAATGAGTGAGCAAATATTTTTGTTCACACATCACTCAAAGAACATATTATGATACCACAGAAATGCATATTTTTAACAAATCGTGATCAGTTTGTGAATTTGCAGGCATAAATAAGAGATCCCCTTAACTTCATAATTATGATGTCTTGTTTAATAGTACAGCCAAAGGTAACACGGGTATTAAAAAAACGGGAAAAGTCCGAATCCTCTCAACCGTTTCTATTGCGGATGACATTCATCTGACTCGGCTCAAGTACACACACGTGAGACTATTATTTTAATGAAATACTTGAGTACTGATACTTCCAGAGAAATTGTAGACTAAACGAAAGTCATGAATGGTTTTGTTTACTTACATCCCGTGTGAATGTACTTTTACGTAACAAGCTTTCAAATTGCGCGTAATTTGCCTTGATATTTCCCGTACATGTGTTTGATTTTGTTACAAAATAATGAGATTTTTAAAACTCTCGCCAACCATTCCAACGTAGGAAATTGGGCATTGCGGTTTAATGCGTAAAGAGAAGTAGCATTTGATTTCAAGCGCAAGTAGCGATTTAAATCAAACGCAAAGTTCTTTTCATGCAATGGACGGTTGAGTGCGGCTGCAATGTTGTGTTTAATCGTAAAGTTGTGATTGATCCCACCTCAAAGTTTTATGCAACACCCCCAGGTCATCAAACGGGGAATGTGAATACATTTTTTAAATGTTACTATGGACTATTCCCACCAGTAATGGTTAACCAGGATCCCGCTACGAATGGGTTAACACGGTGATCCAGACATATGATATCCCAGGCTTAATATAGGGTAGTAATCAACAGATCCATGGGATGATGTCGGGGATTAACCCGAAAATCTGCGAAGTGACACGAGCTTGATCCGAGTGCGCGATCGTAATCGACGGATGACGTCACGTAAGGTGCTTCCTCTTCGCCGAGGGAATCATTATGGTGTTTAACTCTCTGAGTTCTAAGCGTCGATAAAAGCCGTTGATTATTACGCATACAATCAGCATACGGGGCTGAGAGGTCATGAAGGGGGACAGAGATTGATACTAAAAATGAGATGAATATGATATACAAACTCATTTGGAAGCGGAACAGAGATAACCAATTGAAGGAAATATGAATTTAATAAACTATTAAATAATTACAGTATATAATGTACATGATACTAAATGGTAATAATGACTCAGATCTATCAAAACAGATATAGATGCTACTATTCACAATAATAACTACGACATCGTCCGCTTAAAAAAACTGATGAAGTTCTTAAAAGGTGCCATAATCAGAATGTATGATATAAATCATGATTACTTCTAGAATGTTGTTTGAAGTAGGAATACGAATGGGTGTCATTTGATACGTTTACTGGACCCCCCCCCCCCCCCCAAAAAAAAAAAAATTTTAATAATAATAATAATAATAAAATAAATAAACAAAAACAATTAAAAATAAATAAATAAATTCAAAAATGTTTAAATAAATAAATTATTACATACAAAATAATAATAATAACAATAATAATATTGTTTAAAATAATAACAAATAAATATTTCATTATAATATAATAAATCAATAAATAATAACCAAAAATAAATGAAAAAAATACATAGAATAATAATAAGTAAATAATCATTGTTTCGCCATGATATAATGTTCCTTCTAGAGAAATCTTTCGAATCTATAGACATTTAAGAGCCCATGGCTTTATCTTCTTTCTTTTTATACATGTATACATACAGGGCATCTTGGATGTTTGTCTTTTTCTCTGATCCCGTTCATGAGAATATGATATTATTTTGTGAAACCTGATTCTTTGTTGGTTTGGTGAGACAATACGCGGGAATCCCCAATGTCTATTACTCATCACCAATGAGGAGCCCCACGAAGTACTTCCGTAATAATATTGCGTTTTTATTCATCTTTTTCATTGTTTATTGGAACATGTATTTAATTAGCCTAGACACGACTGTAAAATGCATTAAGTCGTTTGTCGCTCATCATGTTTCACTTCCGTAATAAATTTGTTGTTACAATAATGATTGTTTTAACCACATTATTCATGGTATAAGCCGATTATTTATTACTCATAACAAGTGCATGGATATGATTATGTTGTGATTTTTTTTGGAGGGGAGGTAGTTAATTCATAATGTGTTTGATTTAATAAGAAATCGCATCAAATATACAACTTGAAAAGTGCAACAAGTGATGCGTGGTTAATACAATGTGTACTGGTGTGATCTGATATGTCCAGAAAGTAATGTGTGAAAATTTCAAGTTAATTGGATGTTATTTGGCCGAGGAATGAGTGAAAATGCAAAGTGATATTTACTTACTCATTGCACTTACTTTGTCATAAGGGACCAGCACCACATAAGACTTTAATGTTCTTTCTTGCCGGTTTCATTCGTATATATAATTGTATTTTGTGTTTATCTTTATTTATGTTGTTTGTATAATTATGTTCTTTACTTATCTGTAAATATCAATGTTATACATAATATGTATGTTTTTATATGACGAATGGAATAAAAATGAAATGAAATGACATACTTTGTGAACGGCTTAAAAGATCCCCTAGATCATTTAACATCCGAACACTTCAATAGCAAATATCTTTTGAACGAAATGAAAATTAAAAAAAAACGAAACCTGTCCCATGCTTGTATTGTTTATATGAATACAACAAGGTATGAGAGAACCACTATAGTTCCGAGTAAGTTTTGAGGATTGGGGCAATGTTACTAGATCCCTTTAACGACAATACTACATTTTTCAGAATTAAAGCTTTACATGGTCGGCATCATTGTTATGGAAACGAAGACTGGCTTTTAATCTAAGGGGTCACTACCAACGCCTATTATATGTCTCGATCATATATATTTATCACAGGTTAAAGGACCTAAATAATACAACGTACTTTGACACTTATTCCATAGTTGATGACTTGAAACATAGGTCTGCCGAAAAAAAATCCATGAAAATAAACACAGTAGTGATTTAAGACTAGTTTTCTGATGCCAAATCTCACTTAGCAGCCAGTTTACGCCCCACCCACATTTAGGGTCCGGAATCGGCAATGTGATCGACATGTGATTGACAATTCATTGGCTTACGTCATGACGCGTCATCTACAGAATTTATTTCATTTTTCCGTTCTTTAGATGACGTCACATTTTGGCGATTTAAAAGGGGCGTTCCCAGGACAATTAGATATTTACTAATTACCCCAAAATTGATTGATTTCATGAGAAATGACTGCCAAATTCTTTTTCTCTGGGAAAAATTACATAGAGAAAGCCGAATTGTGAAAATTAGGCCATCTAGACGCTGTAGTTCCTTTAATTGGTAAATGTGTTGCAAAAAGGGAGGTTATTACGTAATCACTTTCATGAGACGACTTGTCCAAACAAAATAATTAATTTTTTTCTGAAATGTTTGCTGTAGACATTCATACGGCTAAACATGATTCGTAAACAGTGAAGGTACACAACAGAATATTTAACTGTACAGTGTTTAAAAGTGCTATATTCTATAAAATGTTCTTCTGTAAAAATACAAATAAATAAATAAATAAAAGAAGAAGATAGATCTATCAAAGATCACCCGATTTTATATTCCACGTGACTAATGTTGATATCTAGTTATATTCGATAAATGAAATAATTTCAATTCATTTTGACTTCGATTTGATTGATTGTTCGTTCGTCCGTCCGCCCGTCCGTTCATTTGTATAATTATATAACGTCCCTCAACCTTCAGGTTGTGATAGTTTTGACCATCTCTGCGAAAATGGGCAGGTCATTCATTTTTCATTACCATTGATTTTCTATAGAAACGCCCTATATAGAGTAGAAAGTGTGTGCTTTGTGCGCAGGAATGATTGAAGTCTGATTGAAGAATGCTTGCAATTTGCGCTCTATATTATAGATGATAATAATAATAATATTATTAATAAAGTAAATAATATTGGATCACACGGAAAATTGTCCCATTGTCTAAGGAAACTGATTGAACAATAGTGGTCATGATTAACAATAATTGCATCAATAACTGAGAGTATTTTGGGCGATCCGCTACTATGGATAAAGAAAAGATGGACAATTTTTGAATTCTTAGCTGTACTATGATTAGAGACAATCGGCTCATTAGCGAACCCCGAGAGATTTCACACAAACACCATGAACAATGCCGTTCGTTAGCTTATTGTGAACCCCTATTATCAGACAAGAAACTGTGATTATGTTGCGGTCTACGAGTTGTGAAACTTATTTTAACCCTAAGCATGCCGACACCTCCGTTAACACAACCTTCTACTGAGCAGTACTAACTTGTATCATTGGAGAATAATGCTCTCAGACTTACCTAAGCAACACATCCCTGACTGCCATAAATTATTTCTGAGGATCTAGCAAAGCATAGGCAATCGCGAGTTTCTCAACGGTGCACTGAATTGCCTGAAACATCAGAAAGCAGGACTTCCATCATGTTTATCAATGTGTATGTAGTAACTGGCAGAGCGAGAAGATGTCTCAATGTTGATGAGTCCTTTCCATTTGGTATGCAGCGTTTTATTAACCCATTGCACGCTGGAACGTGATGGATCATGTATGAACTCTATATTATTGCTATCTGGGAATAAACGCGCCATCTCGACAACTACCAGCTGGTAACTATGATGAATCCTTTGGATGTCTTGTGTGCGACACTTTTAGATGGGAAGAAGACACCACAGTGCTAACTTTTCGAACGTATCTGTTGTCAATGCAAATTCTGTTTAGGTGGTTATATTATTTTGATAACCAGCCAGTTGAATTAATGATGCAGCTTGAATTAAGGCGTCAAAAATATTCTTCGATTTCCTCAACCATTTTGTTACTACTGAACATTCCATTTTGAAGAGTTTTTATCATCATGATCATCTCAGTAACCAGCCGCTAAAGTATATTTAAAATTGGTGTCTATCTCGGAGAGGTGAGGATGAATTTGTCGGACGATCTTGATTACGATGCACACTATTGGGGAAGAGACACCGACATGCCAATTATCCGAATGTACGTGTTGTTGTTCAACATTCTATCCCTTGCTGGTAATCTCTTGATCCTGCTGGTGATCCCTCGCATCCCCGAAGCCGCGATGCAGGATTCATCCAAGGTGTTCTACATGGGACTCGCTGGCACCGACATGATCGCGGCGGCCCTCATCGTAGTGGGCACGATCTCCGAGGCGATCAGCGACTGGGTGGGGTGGACGACAACCAATCGCGTTGCGTTCTGCAGGGCTCTGGGCTTCATGATGTCCGTCACACCGGGAATCAGCATCCAGCACATCATGTTCCTGAACGCTGACCGCTACCTGTTGATCACTAAGCCGTTCCTGCATCGTTGGATCTCCACACGTCGTCGCTCGATCATCATGTGCACTATGCAATCAGGTGCGAGCACCCTCGGGGTTCTCCTGTTCATCCACTTCAACAGGAGCTCGTGGGGAATCATCAGGTATCCCCCGAAAGTTGGGGCATGTATGCTCGATTTTTCCGAACCGACGTTTCTGTCCTGTTCGTTGTCCCTGTTCGCGGTAGCCTGGCTGACGATGGTGGTCATGGCCATGCAGTATTTCCACATCATAATGATCTCCATGAAGCACCAGAGACAAATAAGAGACATTTCGCACATTGTGACTCGATGCAGTGTGCAACAAAAGCCTGCATCTGTTAGGGTTCCGAATTGCCAACCTGGACTGGTAATGGAAGAGGTTCATTGTTCGCCTGGACCGCTGCGTCACTACCATCCGCATCTGCATGTCAATGTTCTGAACAGATCCCATGTCGTCCTCATGTCGAGCAGAAAGAACTTGATGTATTCACAATTGCTGGTGCTGCACCTGCAGCAACGCCACATGTATCATCGGCGTTTCATCGTCCCGACCAGAACTCTGAATCAGCATCAAATGCATGTCCGCATGGCGAGTTAAGATCAAGCGACACAACGAATGACCCTGCGACAACAGTTGAACGAAGCAAATGCAACGAACACCCTCATGGTGCAACAGATAATAACAAAGAACGACCCTCTTTCTTCAAGACAGTTTCTCCAACAGTTGAACGAAGCGCACGCAAAGAACACCGACCTGTTGCAGCAGACACGACCAACGGACGCTACTCTTTCTTGAAGATCTTCCGGACACCACTCGTCATCACGATCGCGTTCTTCGTCTCATTTCTCCCGGTGTCATTCTTAAATACTTACCTAGCCGTGAACGGCGACCGCGGGACGACGTCGAGATATCCAGAGCGCGTTGACAATATCACACACGCCCTCGTTACCGTGCTAGTGAACGCACACGGAGGCATCAACATCTTGATACATGTTATTACCATTGAGCCATTCAGAAAAGCGCTTAAGGTGTACTTGAGGAAGTTGCGATCTAGTTGTACTTTTAACGTCTCATAATACAATCAATAACACAACGATACAAACGGTTCACAAACATGATCTGCGTTCCATAGCCGTCAACGGCACGCGCGGTGGGATGACGTGGTACCCAGATCGCGTTGTAACCCCGTCTTAATAGACCCTACCTCGATGTTACCCTGGATACATCAGGGTGAGACACCGTTGGTGGTATAAACGCAAAACCCGGGATGAACGTTCGGTCACCCGCACAAACCTCACCCGGGTGAGTTACCATGACAACCGCACCTCCTTATAATATATGCTGGCGGGATGCTGGCGCGACACGTAACGGGGTGCAAGAGATACATACAGATACACGTGTGCCCGATCAGCGATTGTTGTTGAATTGAATGTGCACAGTCAGATATCAGTTGTTGTGCTTACCTAATTGTAGCTTTTAAAATTTACGATTCATTTTTTTATTGTATTAAAACTTGTATTATTTGATTAATTTTCAGTGTAAAATTAGGAACGCAGGTTATAGTTTGTGTGTAAACCTACAGCAAGTTAAATTGGCAACATTGTTTACAAGCGTGCTGCATGTTCCCGATCCAAAGTGCGATCGCTGCAATGTTTATATTTGTCACGGCCCATTTGCGCATGCCCGACTGACGTCATCTACCAGGGTGACCACGGTCTGCGGCTTAATAGGTCTTTTGTCAGGGTGATATCAAGGTGACGTCCGGACGTTACCACGACCTCACCCTGGCCCGACTTGGTTGAAACTCACCCCGATGTAGTCCTGACGTTACCCCGATTGAAGCGGCTTAATAGGAACGGGGTAGGAACTAGCCCGGGTAACGTCAGGACGTCACACCGACTATTTTGTCCAATTAAGACGAGGTATAACGCATGCCCTTATCACAGCACTATTGAACGCACATGGAGGCATCAACATCTTGATACACGTTATTACCATTGAGCCATTCAGAAAAGCGCTTAAGGTGTACTTGAGGAAATTAAGGTCGAGTTGTACTTTTAAAAATTCATGATTTAATCAACAACATGGATTGAACGCCGTGGCCTTCTTGAGCCGTCGACGGCAGCAGCGGGTGGGGTGGGATGACGAGGTATCCTGAGCGCGTTGATTGTAATCGCATGCCCTCGTTACCTTGCCAGTGAATTATCTCACCTTTTTTTCTTTTCTTGAAGCGCCCTCTCAACCAAATCTGTACTATCCCTTTAAATGTACTGTCCTGAAATGCCAATTAAACCCTTGATTAAGTAGCCAGACTTTTTGAAATATTGACAATTAAGGTAATTCATTACGTAACAAATAGTCGTAAATTTGGTAGCCACTTTTCTCAGCGTTAGGGAAGAACATATCGCGAGAAATGTTCCTAATCATCATTTGATGAGTCATACTTGAATCCTTATTGAGAACTTTCAACTCCTCAAATTAATTAACCACCGTCTATAAGCTCCAGATTGTCTTCCTTTTTGGGTGTCTGCCATGTTAAAGTCGATCATCTTTGAACAGGTGAAAGTCGTTTGTGCTTAAATCATTATTTGTTTCGTCCAAACAGAATAGGATGTTATTTTCAAGACCTTTTCCTACAAGACACCGGTTTCCTTTCTTCTAGATACAATACAAATGGGTATCGAAAGAATGATATTGAGCAATAACGTTTCAATTTTTCCTCGAACAAGTGTAAAAACAACTCGTCATTAAAACACTGTCATAAAGTAGATATTATAAGAAATAATTATTTTGTGTTTGCAATCCAAAATACTTAGGCGATAAATACTGTAGACGATCTTTCCTCTTTTCCCCCCTTCTTTTGTTGTCATTTTATTGACTTTCTTTGTGTTCCTTGTGACCTATGATTAACACATTTGAAACATAAAACATCAATTAAAATCAGTGAAAGCCGTTTTGTATAACTTCTTACATATTGTCTAACCATTGTTGTAATGAGAGCGCCTTGAACCATCATCATTGTACGTCAAAGTATTTTTCCTGTTGTTATCTCGAGACTGATTGATTTAAAAAATAACTCATGTTCAAGATTCACTGACCTACTGCCGTGACATGCCTTCCAAGAAAACATCGTTATGTCAGTTTAAATTACTTCGCAAACATTGCGCAGTGTGCTCGTGATATAAATCGTTGGTCTACACATTGTTCCGATGAGTTCAATACATTTCTAGCATTATTATAGAAATCAGTTAGTAATAAGGGACAAGTGGGTATTGTTCCCCCTCCCAAACACACATTGTCTGTGTGAATACATCAATACATAAATGAATGAATGAATAAATAAATAAATAAATACATAAATAAATAAATAAATAAATAAATAAATAAATAAATAAATAAATAAATAAATAAATAAATAAATAAATAAATAAATAAATAAATAAATAAATAAATAAATAAATAAATAAATATATGGATAAATAAATAAATAAATAAATAAATGGATAAATAAATAAATAAATGAATAAATAAATAAATAAATAAATAAATAAATAAATAAATAAATAAATACAAAAATAAATTAATTAATTTAAAAAAAAAAAATTTAAAACAATTATAATAATAATAAAAAAAATAAATTTAAAAAAAAAAATAATAAATAAATAAATACATACATGTATGAGCAATTAAAAATATAATTTTACAAAATAATGCGATTTGTTTTTGTCCACCATACGAACCCCCCCCCCCCCCCCCCCCCCACCCGCTTTTGCCCTCGTCTTGACTAACTTTTACTACGTCATTTTATGTCCAGCCATCGTTTGCGTTGCCAAGGAGATGGGCGGAGGCACGTGCCTCCTAATAATTCGACAAAAACAAAAAAAATACAAAATCAAGATGTACACACTGTGTGCAATAAGAACAATACTAAGGGGCGTGCCCCCAATCGGTATAAGCCCACGCTACGCCACTGTATGCACCCAGCCACCCTCAATCAATAACGACCGCATTAATAGGTTCCTCTGCTACACTTGTTTCTGGTGAGCGTCAATTATTGCACCCGGAATTGTCGCCCACCCTTCTCCTCCTGTTTCGCCCGATTATCTGCTGTTTTCGGTTAAAATTGTAGCCGAGGATGATTCAAGTGCATGGGAAAAGGGTGTCATTCTAATCGGGAAGGGTGTGAGGTTAGTCGGGTCAGTATTCGAGCGACTGGTAACAATTTAAGCGACTTCGATATAGTGATAATGTCATCAACATCTTCATTGTTCAAAATATATAAAAAGTCTTTAATGTCTATATTCAAGTGCATGAGTAAAGGGTTTCATTCTGTTCAGGAAGGGTGTGAGAATTTCCGGTCAATATTCGAGCAACTGGTCGAAATTAACACGACTGTTATAAGTGATAATGTCTTCAAAATCTTCATTGTTCAAAATGAATATATGTTGAGGAAAAGGTCTAGATAACTTTGATAAATGATAAAGTCTTTAACATCTTCGTTGTTCAAAATACAGTCATGTAGGTGTCATTCAATTCGGGAAGGGTGTGAAGTGGTCGGGTCGATATTTGCGCGACTGGTAAATATTAAAATGACTTCGATTGAAATGATAACGTCTTCAACATCTTCATTGTTCACTTTATGCCTTTACAATGTCTGGTAATAATCATTCATTTAGTCTCTTAGTTATGGATATAACTGTTGTAAAATGTATATATTTACGGGAAGTGCGCTATCTGACTTAAAGGTTGATCATGACTGTAATATATTGTGTAAAGCTTATAAGAATATTGTTGTTTATGCAATTTAAAACCATATTCGATTGATTGAATTGTTGCCATTTTAAAATCCAACTGGGAGGATTTTAGTCACTAACTTCTTTGAATAATGATTATGACTTTTGGGAACTATTTTTTTAGACAAAGACTTTTAACAGTCATCATCTTAAGGTGACAACTTATTGCATATCTCCATCAAAACTTAGACGAGAATGACTTTTGATTATTTACTCCTACAATTTCTTCAGTGGCACAGCAAATAAGGTTTGAATAAAAATGAATATTAAAGTAAACACATTTCTGCTTTGTGTTTGTTTTATATGTTTTATAGATGGAATGAATTAATTTTTAAAAAACGAACAAACAGACTTACCTTCCAATCACGGAATTAACCGTAGTCGACGAATCCCGACCTCATTCGTCACAGACAACTAGTTCCTGGTAGCCGACCACCGTTTCATGCCTGGGGGTTTTCACAACAAATCTTTAAGATGAATTTGAATTCTTTAGTTGGACTCACAATTGTAGTAGCCTATGTAATTTGTAGCTTTGGAATAAAACATATTCAAAAGCAAAAATTCGAATATTTTAGAATTTTAAGGAAATGACCTGTAAACATTATGTACATGACATCTCATTGATAACAGAAGATATTGATGGTTTTTATAACACTGTGATGTCATGTTCTAAACATTGTTTGGCCATTTAACATAATGATAACAACTTTCATGATTTTCATAATTTAGGTACAATTTAGAATTTAAATTCAACTTTACAATCTTTGTGAAACACACACCTCACACGACCATTGTAAGAGCAATAACATAAAATATATGCCTTCATAGAATCTTTCGTCCAATCAGCACTAGAGTTATTAGACAATTTTTGCGCGCTCCTTCCCTAATAGTAGTGACCAAGACACAAATTCTTCAATGAATAGTATTCTCATCAATGTGATTGAATACTTGAAATCAACCTTGCATGATGATATGTCGGACAATCATCGAATAAGTTTTTATGTTGATAGGCAAGAACATAACATGTTAATATGATTTACCTACAATTTGAATTATGTTGTTAGCGACCCAGTCTATTGTCAACAATACTTGCTCAGTGCTAGTCGCTATTTTCGTTATCAATCAAACATTATATAAAGTTGCTATAGCAACGGCTATTCTAACCGTCCTAAAATTCCCATAATATTCCCATTCTAGTTACTAAAATAAAGATCATTATAGTGATTACATTATCACAATAGTGCGAAGTAGGGTCACATATCATAATTAGATTTGTATACGTATTTGTTACAGTACATTTGATTTGGGAAGTACAATTATTAGCTATTTTGTGATTCTGACATGGTTATGACTCTGACATGAATATATAGTAACAGTGTTTGTCAACATAATAATTATTGTATGGCAATTAACCTTGAAAATAAACACAATTTTAATTAAACGGAGGAAAGAAACATATTGTTGCAAATTCCCATAGTTCACTCGTATCATATCCTGGTTGTGAATGTGAAGGTAATGTATTTTAAGGGATCTAGTCACATTGTCGAACTCCACAAACTTACGTATAACGTACTCTAGCGGCTCTCACATATACCTCGTTGTATTCGTATTATTACCGATAGAAGCATGGGACCAGTCTCGGTATTCCACATTTCTTTTTCGTTATACAAATATGTATGATTGAATTGTTCGGATATGAAAATCTCACTAGGAGACCTTCAACTGGTTTTGCACTATTCAACAAAGTTACCGGATCCCTTTAAATTTCATGAAAATGGAACAAAAGACAATCATTAAAGTGTATATGAGTGATTGTCTAGGGCAGCACCATCATACCAAACTTGTGTATACCTTTAGTTTGTATCCACCTTTAGTTTGTATCCACCATGGACATCGCAGAATGGTGTACATGGTGTATGTAGTTTGGAAAAGGAAGATAATGTTTGACATTTTCTACAACAAACGTTTTCTCTTGAGAAACTCCCCGATAGTTCCCAATACCTATATACCAACACAATACAAAAAGGTCGTTATAAAAATGTTATGCATTTAATGCTCTATCACATTTTGTCATTATTAACATTCGCTTCAAATATTGTTCTCATCGGCTAGCGTACCACCCTGTACAATCATGTAAATCATTACAAAACATGTTTTCCATCTTTAGACAACACACTTTTAATAAAGGTACATCTACATAGTAATCAAATTGTTTCTAGTGTTCAGAAAACACACACAAAATAACAAGTAAACCGTCGAAATGAAAACACACAATGAATTACATGTAAATCATCAAATTGTTGTTCAGTCTCTTTAGAAAGCGCACAAGACAGTCAATGAAGTCACCATTGATCACCGCCACGCTTCAGTGCGATCTCAACGTCTCCGATGACTCGGTCATCAACCAGTTCGACTTCGTCACGAACGGACAATCACTCATCGAACGGGGGAAGTATAGCGAGATGAGAAATGTTATATTATATCCCGGGAAGTGGAAATAATGATGGATAACATTTCCATAACTCCATAACTTCCATTAAAGGGACTTAGTAACATTGTCCAAATCCTCAAAATAAAATTGTAATTCTAGCGGTTCCTTTATACCTTGTTGTATTCGTATTAACAATAAAATCATGGGACAGCTTTCGGTTTTTCAAATTTCCCTTTCATTACAAAGATATGTATGATTGAAGTATTTAGATAAGAAAATCTCCGGGCGAGATTTTCATCCCTGTACAAAGTGAATGCAGTGAGTTGGTGAATATTATACAAATATACAATGACACTCGAGGATCTAGCTAAAACTATTCGCATCGAAGGAACATCAAATAGTACTGTTCTCCCGAGGGCCATCGGCCCGAGGGAGAATGGTACTATTGTTGTTCCTGAGTGCGAATAGTTTAAGCTTGTTCCGAGAATGAGTCATTGTATATTTGTTTTATATCCCTTCGACCTGTATTGTTCAAATAAAATTAAAGTATAATATAAAGAAAAACAAACCATTGATAGTATTGATATAAAGGAAAACAAACCATTGAACATGGCACCATCACTTACTGTGTTCTGTTTGTGACACTGGCCCCCTTTGCGTAATATTCCTAACGCAGAGTGCGTATTGCGCTACCTTTCCATTCATAGGTACGCGCATTAACAACTATTGCGCACCCAAATGCCAAACACGCGCAGCAATGTGAATAATTAACATGTATGATTGAATGGGGAAATAAATTACACATACACGTAACACACACGGTGTGCATGTGCCATAGTGCAGTGACCGCTGCAATTTAATTGTCAAATGACGAATTACTGTCACGGCCACTGAAGATCAACGATGCAAATTGTGCCCCATTTTCGGAAGGTATGCATTCGAATACCGCCATGTTATACATGAAATGCATCTCTAGAATATTCTTTGGGACTTATTGATATTCACGGTAACAATATTCTGTATTTTTTGTTTAATTAATCTTTAGAAAAGCTGGTCGAGCATCTATCGCAAGCTAAAACAAGACATCCGCTCGCTGAGAGGTTGTTATAACACGCATCTCTACACCTGAGCGGGCAAAAAAATCTATGATCTTGCTTTGCTTGTTTTGTTTTTATTTATTTTGTTTGGGGGGGGGGGGAGGGGGACATAGTACCTTTTTTCCGGGGGAAAAGGTGAACTATGCGTGACGTCACAATACAAAGGGTACTATTCACCGGTACTATTCACCGGGAAACGTCTTTTCTAGTGAAAACTATTCTTTTTCTTGTTGTGTACACTCCTAATGCAACAACCTTACGAGAAGGGATATAACACCCATTATATCCCTTCTATGAATATTCATGAGTATTCTAGAAACGTGATTGGTCAATTGGGGCTCTCACACTAAAGATTATTTCCACTATAAATCTGAAATCGGGGAATATGTTTTACTATTTTTGCCGATACCAGGAAAATAACGTTATAGATCATATTGCCCATAGAGATGCGTGTAATAACAGCTTCTCTGCGAGCGGAGGTCTTGTTTTAGCTTGCGAAAGATTCTCGACGAGATTTCCCAAAGAGTAATTTAAAACGAAATACAGAATATTTTCACCCGTGAATATCAACAAGTTCCAAAAAATATTCTAGAGATGCATTTCATGTATAACATGGCGGTTTTCGAAGTAAACAATTTCGAAAATGGTGCACATTTTGCATCGTTGTCCTTCCATGGTCGTGACAGTAATTCATTTAATTTAATTTCATGTCATGTAATGTATATAATGTGTACGAATAGCTATTTTCCCATTCAATTACACACGTGTGTATGTCAAGCGGGTTAATTATTCACTTTGATGCGCACGTTTTGCATTTGTGTGCGCATTAGTTGTTAATGCGCGTAACCATGAATGGAAAGATAGCGCAATACGCGCTCTGTGCCAGGACTATTGCGCAAAGGGGGCCAGTGTCACAAACAGAACATAGTGCAGTGATGGTTCTATGATCAATGGTTTGTTTTCCTTTATAATACTTAAGTTTAATTGAAATCATTTATTTAGATGATTATAATCATGCGAAGGATACAGAGCAAACAGAAGGGATATAAAACAAATATACCAAGCTTTTAGTTCAAAAGTATAGTGGAAATTATATATCTTCGGAGGGACTGGCATAGTTACTATTTTTGTCCTCGGGGCTTCGCCCCTCGGAAAAAATAGTTCTATGCCAGTCCCTCCTCAGATATATAATTCCACTATACTTTCTCACAGCTTGGTATATTTGTATAATATCACTTTGCATTTTCGCTCATTACTTGGCCATACATTGTCCATTTGACCTGAAATTTTCACACAATACCCTGAGGACATATGAGATAACAACAGTATACATTGCATCAACCATTCATCAGTTTTTGCACATCTCAACAAAGTTACTAGATCCCTTTAATCATAATCATCCCCCGTTGAAACAATCATCTTCCTCCTCGTAATAATTACGATGTAACGAAATCCTTCGGGTTTGCGGCAGGTTTATATAGCTTCTGACTATACACGAGCATTGCAAAGGGGGTTTCTGGGACGGATAACCATCACAAGAGCTTTCTATAAGCTAAGTTGGTAGAGCATCGGTCTAGCAATCCGGAGGTCTGGGGTTCAAATCCCGGGAAAACCCTATTGTATTTGTCAATTTTCATTCTTATCAACTATAAAGATAATAATTAAGTTAGGATAGTTTGTTCGAGAATGTGTGACTGTGTTTTTGTATCATTAATAATGATCAATTAAAGGGGGGTAGTGCGGTGTATTGTTATTATCATGTAGTTTTTCTTATCATCCTCATTCTCCTCATTTATTACTGATTATGTTCTCCCTTTTTGATGAGAATAGAACGAAACATTATTTGGGGATCCGTTATTAGAAGGTTGGTTAGTTTTTGTTTATAGTGATTATATAGTCATGCATTTTGTCTTCTTGTGTCCATAATCCTAATTATAAATGTACAAGCAGAGGACAATTTTCTTGTGGGACTTTGCGTAATAGATGATGTGGTTGTTTTATTTAGCATTTATAATCATAGGGGAGATTGTTATACCATCCTTTTCATCTTTTTATTATCGAATTCCTCTTCATATATATATATTAGAAAATATCTATCGCGTTCTCTGGGAATTGTGCAATAGAGTATCTATGGATTTTTAAGCGATGACAGGTATGTATCAGTCTTTTGTCTTTTTACTCCCATTTCTCATCCATTGATGAGAGGCGAACAAAACTCTCTATGGAGTCTAAAAGCATCGCAAGGTGTGTATACTATTTCTTGTAAATATGTTCGAACTGGGAATTCCAAGGTGTCACAATTTTGTCTTCTCATCATCTCACACTTTTTCCCCCCTCAAAATATATGTTAATGGAGAATAAAAACAAAACATTGTTCTAGGGGGTCGTGTCGTGCAAGAGAGGGGTGGGTTGGTTTCATACAGTTGACGAGTGATGCGAGTTACGTGAGAAGTGGCGAGTGTCATCAGTTTGTGTTTGGCGATTTGTCGAGGGAAGGGGAGAAGTGGTGTGTATCATCAGTTTGTCTTTCGCCATTTTGTCGAGGGAAAAGGGAACGAGTCTATCAGGCACAGGGCTCATTATGAGCGACTTCCGCAAGCCCGTCGTAATAAATGAAAAAATAAAGGAATCATTTTTAAACAATCTGGTCCCAATCCAAAATCCGTTTGGCTTGACCTCATTTCTGCCTTATGATTCTATCCCTCGCATGGTCACGTGATCAAGTTCGTTACCACCGACGTTCGAGTAATCGACCTGTAGCGTTAACTTGTTACGTGCCCAAGGCATTACTGCTGTATATATAGATCATGTAGATCATGTAGATTTTGCGTGTTTGCATGCTGCGTGCGCGATTCTGCATGCACGTCGGGGTCTGAAAGAGTTAATTTTATAAAAAGAGTTATGAATATGATGTACCAGAGCCAGCTCTGGTCACGTATTGCCGACGGTGAGTTACAAAACGCCCCATGGCATAGCGCTTATCGGATTTAAATAATAATTATGCTTAGTTGTACAGTAATATATCATAAAAACATGAGGAGAATTATTATAATGGAGCCATATCATAATGAGGGATGAGTATATAGTCTATAAATTCATCTAATTCAATAGACACCTCTATCATAAACATGTGCCTCCTTAATCCCGCCTTTAAGGGGAAACCTGTCACGGTTTTGCCTCGAGAACGAAAGCAAAATCAACGTCTCTATCAACACTTCTACGTTAGCTTTTCAAATATTGTGGTTAACTCTTTTTTTTGTTTTTATGGAGAAGACGAGTATAGAGTCATCATTCGTATCATTATACAATCATTGTATCATTATGTTAAACTAGTTTATAATGACATCATGTTGGACTGACTTTCGATCGATTCTTGACCTTGTGTAAATATACTATTCGAAAGTTTATCTATATGCAAAAAGGTGTCAGATCTTGTCAAAATATCATGAAACTTTCGAGCACGTAACGTTAAACCACTTTCTAATGACATCATTATTGTATCGACTTTCAATTGATTCATGACATGTAATGTGCATTAGAATGTATATATTTAGATAAAGAATCTAAGGGCAAAAACATTCAGATCTTGTTAAATTTAAATCATTGTGGTTAACATTTTAATCAAAAAGACGAGTAAAATGGCATCCTGGGAATCATGATTAATGTTCAGGCTTACAATGTTAAACTATAGTTTATAAAGGAATCATGTTCGTGACTCTGAGTAAATGTACTTCTCTTTAACTATAAATTATGTCACGAAATGAATGATTATAAACTTCATTAAATCAAAATATTGTGATTGACGTTTAACGAGAGGACTTGTTTTTAGTGTCATTCTTTCGCGAATCATGAAGCTTATTGGCACATTTTCTAACCCGTTTCGTGACTTTTCATCACGGCCAGTCAATATAAATATGACATTACCATAACTGTCACGACAAAAACCATCAGATCTTTATCTAATGTGGTAAACACACTCTCAAGAGGAGGTGTAAAGAGACATTATGTGACATTGTGTATTCATGAAGCTTTATGGCATTTCTCCAGACATCTTGACATTCTTTTTCACTTATTATGATTTATATGGTTATGCCATAGCATGCCTATAGTGAGTAGTGAACATTACTTTGAAGATTTATACCAGGACATTACAACATCTCAAAAGAATGTGTACATCTTTAAAGTAAAATTTCCCTCCTAACATTGGCATTCGCTTAGTTTGAGATGATGAATATGCAATTGATGCTTGCAAAGAATAAGTACAAATAGGTAAGCAAAGTTCACAATATATTCAAACGTTACTCATATCAGTTGTCCCTAATATTTGCCTGACATAACAACAACAACACAACAACAACAACAACAACAACAACAACGAATGTATGCAGGTTGGAATCGAAATATTTTGTTGTATTTCTAAGAAACATGTTTACTCAGTATTAAACATTATTGTCACTATAAAGTCATCCGACAATGAACGTGCATACATTTGAATTCTTATGGTAGTGAACAGGCTTATTCATTTTCCTTACGAAGCTTAAAAAGAAACAAAACTTGATGACTACGGATTTTTGAACGTTTTGCAATCTGTTAAATTTTCTCTACGTCGACTGACCTATAACGACCCTTTTAACCACCCTTTTCAGTTTAATCCACCGATCCCTCATCGCCGTATACATCACTAACTACCCTTTTAACACTTCGATTTAAATCCGCCGATATCTCATCATCGTAAAACCATCACACATATTATGGTCACTCCAAGTGATACACTTAGGGTGCAGAGTGATATTGTCTCTTTTGCGAGAGCGCCGCGGGGCTAGATCTGGTATTTTGAATCCTAAATCACACAATTTTAATCCCTCCGACGCCACTATATAAGTTGCCCTACAGCTATTTTGCAGTACCTACTGTACATAATTCACAGGGAGAGCTGATGATACTTGTATCTTGTTTTAATTATTCGCGCCACCCTCCTCTTCTTTGATATTGCTCACTAATTAAACGCATCAAAAATGTTTAATGAAGTGTGTCCAAAGTGTGAGTCCGGGCGGTGATGTAAAGATGAGCCGAGTTGTTGTTTGTGTGAAAAGCCAATGAATAACAAATGCTGGTTGTTGAGTGATATATATGATGATTGCAAGAGAATGCATACTATTTTATTAATATAAATGTCATGTATATATTTATTAAAGTTTGAAACGCGCTCACTATACACCAGCTATCATATTGAATTAGCACACAAATAACGAAAACGTGTGAGTTATTGAAATTTCCAAGTTTTGAGACGATTAATCAATCAAATGAAAGTTAAAAGACGTACCGGAGTTTATCCACATAAGCGAAGTGAATCTATCTCGTTTGTAATTGTTTCTCGCTAAACGTGGTTTCATTCGCCATGTTCGACTTCGTTCATTCTATCAAATGACCCAGCTATAGCTTAAAACTAGTAAAGATAATTAACTTACTTCTTATTTGTTTTTAATAGCCCGTTGCCATTTTCCTCAATTCATGAAGGCAATAATATTTATCCACCGACATGACCAATGCGTATAAAATGGAACCGGGTGACTGTAGGATCTATATGAGGTGAAAGCCCGGACTGGCATCGCATCCTACATGACTGGAGAAATCATGGTAATAATAGATGTGATTACTGTTTCATATTAGGCGCTATATAAATCATACTTATTATTATCATCATTAATGATTTTTATTGATCGTAATTAATGACACGTTATCCTAATGCACGTTGTTCTCATTGCAAGTACAAAGTGCAGTACATGAGGTTACTGGAAGTCTTCAATCATTTTACGACAAAACATTTTTGTTCTTTTATTATTGATTCAACATAAAAACATCAAGTCAGAAAGTCGATTCACTCGCATGATCATTGCTACGTGATTGTGCATGCACTTTTGTTGTTCTGCCAATTGATATTAATAACCTCTTTCACTAGTCAAAAATTGGAAGCAGACTAGATATAGCGTACCATCCCTCCCTTTAGTTCGGTCCCAGGGGTCGAGACATAACACGGGGCGGAAGCGCAGACAATGAGTTGGAAATTATTTGCAGGCACATCAGGGGTGTCCCTCCGCACCCCTCTCGCTCCTTAAAGAGTCCTTAGATGGGTGGAAACATTTACCTTTATTTTGTGACGGACACATTTTAGGATGAGTCGAGTCATTCCCGGCATCTCTTTCCGCTTGTCGTTTCCCTTTCTCATATTTGTTTCTACCACCCCCTCCCTTTTTCTCCCTCCCCTTTTCAACAGTCCATTCCTCTTTGTCATTTTCCTTTATTTAAAATAATAATTTCTTCTTCTTACTCTTTGTTCCATTATGTCTATGACCATCCCCCTCTCTCCATCCCCTATAATATAATTACTTTTGTTTTCTCTCTCTGCGGCCCCCACCCCAATACTATTAAAACAATTGTAATATTCATCTCATTTTGGGGCAAAATCTTCTACATTTTTGGCAACATTATTTTACTTTTGGCAAAATTTTCGAATTAAAAATTTGTTATCATATATTTGTTGCGGAAAGGAGATCTTGTATTTTGAAATCCATATTGCATAATATGTATACTTGTTGCTATGCTGGGCCAATCTCGGACAAGCTACCACTCAGGTTTTCTTGAACACCATTTCTTTATAGGATATATATGCGTAACATTTGAATATAAATTACATGTATTAGTAAACAACTCTTCTGTATATTACAGGAATATGCAATACCCGGGAAACAACGGGTTAAAACGCAAAATGATTCACATCCGGGCAATCCAACCAGCTCGTGGCCGGATAGGCGGGCATTTGGCGATGCGGCGACGCGATGTCAATGAATTTCGAACACTGAAGGACGGGGGAGGACAGAGTGAACTTGTCCGCTATTGACCCACTCCCCACTCTTCCAGCCAATGAACTGTTGTTGTTTTAAATATTTACGAATACATATATCCCAGCCATGCACTCTTTCTTCGTTCTTCGTTTGTTCTGAATAAATTAAGTGGCATATATAGATGCGAGTAGGGACGTTTTTTTTTTTTTTTTTGGGGGGGGGGGGTCTTATTAGAAACAACATTTCGATCACAAACAGACAGTCTGAACTTTTCGGCTCCTGACCCATTCTCGTTATGTCAATCGAGCTGGTTTGCATTGTTGTCGTTGACGCTGATGATTTTGTTGATGATGCTGTTGTAGTTTTTGTCGTCGTTGTTATTGTTATATTTATTGCTGTTGTTTGATTTTGTTGTCGATGATGTTTTTCGTTGTTGGTGTTATTTTTTGTTCTGCTGTTGTTGATGTCGCTGCTGATTTTGTTGCTGTTTGTATTGTTGTTTTTTCACTGTTGTTGTTTTGTAATCTTCGGGGAGGTACGGTCAAGATTTAATGAAGGGGGATCGGCCTGTGTAAATGACTAAACTTGTCCGCTCTGTGCCTATCTAGTTTCAACTTTGGGGCGTTTCTAGGAGGGGGGGGGGGGGGGGGGCAAGACATTCAATGAAAATATTCCCTGTACATTGTGCTCAGCTGCCTTACGGAATATTTTATACCGCGAAAATCAATCAATCAATCAATAAATAAATTAAGTAATTTATTGGTGAATAAACATTTAAGTAAATGCATGGGTGAATAAATACAAACTTAATATTTACACTCATAAATCAAACAAAATAAATCAATCAATCAATCAATTAATGAATAATTACACTCTACATTTACGTCTCTGCCATTGAAGAAATCAACACATTGTCAGGGGAGTATTTTGTTTAAAAGATTCTTGGAAGGATTCATTTGATCAATCTGTCAGGCCGGAGAGACGAGGGTGGTCAGTGGAAGGATTCAATTGATAACTCGAAGGAAGAGGTGACGTGAACAATAATTACCGAAGATGAGAAACACCCCGACTGAAAAGTGACCGGCTGTATTCATCTGTTATTCTCTATAGCCTGTGCCTTTAAAAGTATTCTTGGGTTCTACAGTTGATGTTATTTAACTCAATATTATTATGACGTCTCATAAAATTCATACCACTCTGTTTCTTCAAAATTACAATATCTTCAAAACGAATGCGAAATTAAGTGCATTCATGCTGAATAATCATTAAATATTTTGTTATTGGAAGTTTTACAAAATGTCTACTATCACAGTAATTATGTTTTATCCCTGTCGAATTTTAGTGCACAAAAATAATCGTAGTATCTTGTAATATTACACAATTATTTTGCAGAAATTTTACTGGTCGACACCATAAACTATTGTAACCAACCACAATCAATCTAAAAACTAATTATCTTGAGAGAGAGAAAAAACAAAAGCGAGAAAAAAGGTTTCAACACCAGTATTCAATATTATCTTTAAACATACGTGCAGATCAATAATTGGAACGAGGATGCAAATGTCGTCATCAAAGTAAAGTGCATGGAGCCAAGTTAACGGTGTAACCCGTGTTCTAAATTTAAATCCTACTTCACGTTTGGATCCAAATGGTGTCATCTGCCTTTTAAAGGTAGTTCGAACTCGTAAATCAGATGCGCGGTGCCATCTTGCCAATAGAGGCTTTTCGCAAATGGTACGGAGGGATTCTAGTACGCCAATCTCAGCGGGTGGTCGCACTCAGTCCGAAAATACCCCCGTACCGTGGAAATCTACTACGGTAGTCGGCTGAATTAGCGTCGGTGTAGAGGGAGTACGGAGCAGCGTGGTCAGCCTATTGAAGTATAGTAGTTCAATGGGTCAGCCAATCAGCGCGCTTGTTCACTCGAGCAAGGAGACGTTCCCCGTATTCTTCACTGCGAAACTGCAAATAGTTCGCGACGTAGCCAGACTACGGGTACGGTCACAGCTGACTGCTTCCCCCGTACTCAGAACTTCCGTAGCAATGCCAGGCTTACGGTGCGATATACACACTGACTCAGTGTTATGCAGCGCTCACAAACAAGCCTAAATTATAATGGCGATCCGTGGTGTAACATTCTGGGCATGTGATCCATGTTTGACAGGTGTCCATGATTATATATTCATATACTTTTGTTATAATGACTGGATATAGCAACAACAAAAACCTGCCCATGTCGGTAATTGATGTTTTGAATGTATGTACATACAAGACTTAGTGAAATATGTATTAGTAAATTTATATATTCGAGTTGGAAAGGTATATACATTGATTTGCAAAGTTATAATGTTTTTAAAATTGTGTGTTCATAGACATAAATTTGACAGCGATTTCAATACAAAGATACACAAATAATCCTATACCATTAGAACATACGATACATTCCTAAATGGGCATACAAACATTTAATACCTGTTTCCGATCATGATGTAGAAGAAGTGACGTGTAAAATGTGTGTTTAATTGAATTAATATGAATAATTTATGCGTTCACTGAAAGCTGAATGATTATGCGTATAAATTGAAAAGTCATATTTATAGAAGTGTTTGATATGTAATACTTATTATTAATAACCCACTGAACATACACACTCTCAATAGTATCTATTTTGAATGTTTGCTTTTATTGTTTTATCAATATATTTATCATGGGATTCCCAAGTGTTTCATATCTTACAAAGAAAGCAATAAACGAAATATTTAAATACATTAACCTGTTAAATAATATCATATTCAAATCGATGGCGCAGCGTGGCGGGCTGAAATTGGGGGTGGGGGGGGGGGGGGGGCGGGGGGGGGCAGGCAAATTGTTGGGGGCACCAAT